>CM076582.1:363412296-363650240 GCA_034641835.2 Pinus albicaulis
ACCTACAGCCTCAAAGCATTCAAAGGAGGCCTAGTTATTACCAAAACAGAAGATATCTGCCTCAAGACAACTAAACAATTATTTCAACCAAATGAACTTATTGTCTACTATCAGCAAAGTTATTACAAGGATAACAAAGAGCCTTAAAGTCAACAAAATATTCCCAGCAAGCTTTATACTTAATGTAAACCAGTTAATATAGTGGAAATATCAGAAAGTTTCTCCATTGAGCCCCTCAAAGGCCAAGAAACATTAAATTGTATTAATTGAACCTAGAAGATCTTTTATCACATCTCACCTCCTCATTTCTTCTATAAATACTTCTGTAGAAGATGAGATAATGTTGGTCACTACATATCTGTTGCCTGTAAATATTTTTCTGAAGCTGCTATAAGCTCTGTTTGTAATTGAAGATACCTAAGTTGAGATAATAAGTTTGAAGCTGTAGAGAACCACTGGACTTGAAGATTGTAACTAGATTGAAGTATCAAATACGGGATCCTGATCTATGTCAAATGTGATGTTTTTCTTATTGTAAATTATTATTTTATTTTATTTTCCATTCTATCCATCTTCTCTGATAAAGAACAATAATTATAGAGTTAGGATTTACTGTCAAAGGTACCCTGCTCTTACTGATAAGCTTTATCTACATGTTTTCTTTCAATTGTGTTATTTAAGAATGATTTAATACGGTCCAAGAAGTCAAGATGTTGGCATTCCCTTCTCTTACTGTCTAGACTTTAAACATTGTTCTTGAATGTTATTTTTAGTTTCTACCAAGTAAAGTTGAACTAGGGAAGTCTATGGTGAGCCCTGTCCTCTAGTTTTATCTCCAAAGGTTGTCTGAAAGTTTCCCTAAGGGTATGTTGAAAGCAGGCTAGGTTCAAAGTCCTTACCTAATCTTAGACTATTATTTTTTATCTTATGTGTTGTCTTGATAAGTTTTCTAAGTAAAGCAGAGCTAGGGAAGTATATGGTGAGCCCTGTCCTCTAGTTTCTTCCCCAATAGTTGCTTTGAAAAGTTTCCCTTAGAATATGCTGAAAGTAGGATAGGTTCAAAGTCCTTACTTGATCTTAAGCTATTATTTTTGTTTTTTAAATGTTTTCTATTGAAATCGCATCAAAATCAGGCTAGTTTCAAAGTACTTACCTAATCTTAGATTAATTTTATGTCTTTCTTAAGTGTATGCCAAAAGCAGGATAGTTTCAATGTACTTACTTGATCTTAGGCTGCTCTTTGTTCTTCATTCGTTTATTTTCCCTTCTTATTGTTTCATTTCATTCCATAAAATCAACTTTAAAGAGATCCTTAAACATAGATGACTTGGCCCATGGACCATTGTTGAACCTTGCTGTTTCAATTAAATCCTACTATGACTCCGTAGCCTAATGGATTGAAGCTATTTATTTCCTATCTTCTTAAGCTGAATCAATTTTCACTTTCATTCACCTTCACCCTTCATATAAACTTCCTTCACCTTCACATATCTTTGCCCAACCAAAACAAACAAAAACCTTGTTCTTCATAACTAGCATAATATCATATTTCAAGCCTTAAAGATAAATCGATCTTTGTATTTATAGAGAGATCCCTCTTTGGATTCAGGAGGGCTAGATCCTAGAATCCCAAAGTGGTTCAAATGTACTCTCTGCAGCTTCAGTCTCACCAATCTGCTGAAATTACGGGGAGATAAAATTTATGGCGACTCCACTGGGGACTGAGTAAAATTTCATCTTAGGTACCCTTAAGACTTCATACAAAACCCTTGAGTAAAATTAGCCCTCTTCAAGCACTACCAAACAAATGGTAATCACGATAAAACTTATTTGAATCTGTGACAAACTAAGGAAACCTTAGGATTATTATAAGATCTTATCAAACCTTGAAGAATCATCTAGCTTAGCCATAAGAGTAGACTCTCTTTGTCTCATCACCATAAATAAGTGTTGAAACAGATTTAGGACACTCTTAGAACCCATAGGACTGAAAAAACTTAGATAACCCAAAAATATTTCGGATTGGTATTCGAATAAACATGGTGGTGGACCATAAAACCTTTTACCTCCAATAGAGAAAAAAATTTCCACCTGGTGACTCCACAATCCTAAACAAACCTTAAGACTCCACTAGGAAAACCCATCATCATCATAAAAATCATATAAACTCAGCAAGAGGATTTTAGGAATAAAATTTTTCTTATTTAAAGGATCAGTTAGCCTCTTAAAGATTGTCATATTTGGTTAAACTTTTCTTGTTTAGTTGGATCTAAAAAACATAGCATAGTGGCTCCTAGGAAGATTTATACTAGAGCCTACCCTGACCCAAACCCTCCTGAGATAGTTGATAACCGTGAAAGAATCCTTAGGAAGTCTCCTAAGGTTAAATCTTCATCTGTTTTCAGATCACCCCTTAGAGCTAGTTCTGTTCTTGAAAACCTTGCAACTCTACAAGAATCAAAAATTGACTTAAGAAATCCATTTAGAACTAGGTCGCTTGATGATTTAGATAAGCTAGATTCAGAGTCTTCACTTTAATCCTCGGACGGAAGTGAACATCCTGGTAGCAGAGAAACTACTCCACCTGATTCACATTTCATTCATAATTTTGGTTTCTCTCATCCTATATCTTCTCAAAAATCTATTGCTATTCCATCCACATCTGTTCTTCATACATCCACTGTCCAAACCACTCTATTCCAGCCCACTTTACCTCTTGTCAACCCACCACTTGTAAACCCCCCACTTTTTCCACAACCTCCTATCATGGCAACATGGTATGCTCCCTTATTCCTTCCTTTACTGTTAGTCAATCTCCCACAGGACTATCAGTCCAAGATACCATTGTATGAAGCCAGTAATGCTACTGCTGCTTCACAACATGTGGATAAGATGAATGACTATTTTGACAGAAACGAGATTGATGATGAAACTGTCAAACTTAGATTATTTTCTCAGAGTTGAGGGGGAGAAGTAAGAAAATGGTTCAAAGGCTTAACCCCTCACAGTATTAATGATCTCCAAGCCTTCCATCAGTTATTCTTAAACAAATGGGAAGTGAGGAAAAACCCTCTCCAAATACTTTCAGACTACAAGAATCTCCAAACAAACACTGGGGAGAGTGTACAAGCTTACTGCACTAGGTTCAACAGTGTTTATAATGCCCTTCCCCCAGACTTAAAACATCCATAAGGCTCAGCTTTAAACAAGTTTCCTGAAGGATTTTATCTTGAAATGGCCTATCAGCTGAGAGAGAGAGATCCTTTAACTCTTGAAGATATGCAAAAAGGAGCTCTTGATGTGGAAGTTAATTTAATGGAGAAAAGAGAAAGAATTAGGAATGAGAAGAAAGTATCCTTTAGAGAGGAATCTGCACCTTCCACATCTAGCTCTAAGATGGAGAGAATGATGAAGGAGATGATGAAAAGGATGAGCATACTTGAGAGAGCACAAACTAGTCAAAACCAAACAACTCCTCAAAATAGAAATCAAAACCAAAATCAAAATTTTAGGAGAAACCAGCCTCAAAACATACCAAGGGAGGATGATCAACATATCACTCCTCCTTTTCATCAAAATTATGTAAGTGAGGTTGAAGAGACAAGTGAACAAACAGAGGAAGATGACATCAACATGTTGGGAGTAGACAATGATGATTTTGAAGTTCATTACACTAGAAAACAAGGTCTATACACACCCTATGATGATAAAAGAGCTGAGGACGAAAGTTATTATCAAGAAATGGAAAATGTCATCATAGAGACTCAAAAAGAGTATGACCTTAGGAGTAAAAGCAATTAGGAAACTCCCAAGACTAATACCTCTGTAAGTTCTACAAAAAGTAGCCCTGTGAATAAACCTAAGACAACAAAACAGAAAGATAAAACAGTGGTTGGGAATTCTGATATCAACAAAGAAAAAGGCACTTAAAGTATTGAAAAACAAAGTGCAAACTTTACTAGTGTTAGCACCTCAGCTAGTGCTCCTGTTAAAACAATTTTGACAAATGTAAATAGAGGAAATCAGAAAACTGATTTTGCTGATAGAGTGGCAGTTAATAAGGCTGAAACAAGCACTTCAAAGAATTAGATGTGAACTTTTAGTTTGGAGCAGGAAATTTCCAAAATCAAAATCTTTGTTCCTCTCACTGAATTAGCTGCCCAAGATGTATATAGATCTCAAATTTTGAAGGCTTTAAACATAGAAGAAAATAATGACACTGTCAATCTTAATGATGACCAGCCATAACTCATATTTGGTCCTAAGATTGAGGGTAGATATCAAGAGGGACCAGTTCCTCCTTTTTATGTTAGTTTAAATGTTCATGACAAAATTTTTCACAACGCCATGCATGACTCAGGAGCCTCCCACAATTTAATGCCCAAAGCTGTAATGGAGAGCCTAGGCCTTGAAATCACTAGACTTTACAAAGATCTTTACTCCTTTGACTCAAGCAGAGTGAAATGTTTAGGTTTAATCAAAGACCTTTGTGTAAAATTAGCACAAATTCCAGCCAAATGTTTAGTAATGGATATCATTGTGGTTGATGTACCCCCCAAGTATGGCATGTTGTTATCAAGATCATGGGGAGATAAGTTACAAGTAACAATGCAGATGGACATGACATATGTGACCATCCCTATTTTTAATCAAACGAGAAGACTTTATAGGGAGTTTCATATGCAATAAATGGTTACTAGCGAAGAGAGACCGCAGAACACTCTTCTTTATTATATAAATACATGCCTTGACTCATTTATCCTTTTCAATGATGAAACATTAACTAAACAAGTGACCTTAAATAATTTAATGGCAGATAGATAGGAGGAGGAAGATGAGAAAGAACTGTCGAAACAGTTCGCTAAACCAGAAAACTACAGCGGACAAGACATGGGTCTAAAGCTACAAATCCTTTATCCTTTGCTTTTAAACCTTGAGAGTCAAGAAAGCAGTCCTCAACATAATGAAAAACCTGAGGAATTAAAACAAATTCAACGAAGTGTTGGTCTTCAAGAACAACCCGAAAGCACACTAGTTGAAGAGGATAGTAACCAAACTAGTGAACCCGAAACTAGTCCTCTTTGGAGTATGCACTTTGATGGATATTGTACTAAGAGTGATGCAGGTGTGGGAGTGTGCCTTCACAATGCAATGAAAAATCATACTGAAGGAAATTCCTGCAAATTAAACTTTCAGTGCACTAATAACATAGCCGAGTATGAAGCCCTTCTTTTAGGCTTGCATTTATTGAAGAAATTAGGGGCCAAAAGAATAAAGGTGCATGGTGATTCTGAATTAATAATGAAGCAAGTGAATGGGGAATATACTATGAAACATCCCAAACTTAGAGCCTATCAAAACGATGCCATGGATTTATTGAAAACATTTGAGGAATTTAAACTTATCTTTGTCCCAAGAAACGAAAATATTCAAGCTAACAGTTTGGCTTTTTCTGCTAGAATGCAGAACTCAAATTAAATTCAAACCAACTGTCCCTGATAACGAAAAATATTGGAAAGTTTTTGATGGAGACAAACAAATAGAAGACTTCCTGCAGTCCAGAAATGAATTTGAACTATCAAGTTCGGATTCAGAATATGAAACAAACTGTCCTAGTGAAGAGAATCTACTTGATAAAGACGAAGAGTCTCTAGAGATGGCTGATGTAAATCTATTGTCTAACAAACTTGAAAACATAACATAAATTGTTGCAAAGTTATAAAAAGAAGACTTAGAAACTCTACAGTCTAACAATCAAAGTTTTCCAAAAGGTCTAGTCCCCTTAGAAGAATTGTTTGATTTAAATGATGTGGCCAAGAAACTGAAACTGGAGCCTGTTGAATCTGAAGTTGAAGAGTGTAATATAGGCAGTGAAATAAAACCAAAGATGATCAAACTGTCTAAAAATTTACTAGCTCACATTAAACTTAAATACATAGAGTTGTTTAAAGAGTTTTCTGATGTTTTTGCATGGAGTTATGAGGATCTGGAATCCTATGACACTAAAATAATTCAGCACAAGATACCTCTCAAGGAAAAACAAAAGCCATTTAAACAAAAACTACATAGAATAAACCCTATTCAATTACCTTTGGTTGAGAAGGAAATCAAGAAAATGTATGAAGTTGGTATTATTGTCCCTATTAGATATTCAGAATGGGTGCCTAATTTAGTGTCAGTTAGGAATAAAACAGGAGAGATTAGGCTTTGTATTGACTTTAGGGACTTAAACAAAGCCTCATTCAAGGACAACTACCCTTTACCCAAAATGGATCATATTTTACAAAGGGTAGTTGGTTCTAAAATAATTTCTTTGCTAGATGGCTTCTCAGGATACAATCAGATATTAGTACATCCTGATGATCAATTAAAGACAACTTTTACTACACCTTGGGGCACTTTCATGTATGTGAAAATGCCCTTTTGTTTAATGAATGCTGGTGCTACTTTTCAGAGAGCCATGGACATTTCATTCTTGGAAGAATTAGGCTACTTCATCATTATTTACCTTGATGATGTCATTGTTTTTTCCAAAACAGATGAAGAGCACTTAGAACACTTGAGAAAAGTATTAGAGAAATGTAGAAAGTTTGGGATATCTTTAAATCCAAAGAAAACACTGTTTGGTCTCCAAGAAGGTAAACTTCTTGGGCACATCATATCAGAAGAGGGAATAAAGATAGACCCAAAGAGGGCTGAGGCTCTATTGCAAATCACTCATCCTAGAAACATCAAGGAACTTCAATCTTTCATTGGGAAGATTAATTTCTTGAGAAGGTTCATACCCAACTTTTCTGAACTCCTTAGAAACATTACAAACATGCTGAAAAAGGAACAAGGAGTTAAATGGACCTTGGAAGCAAAGAAATCTTTTGAGCTGGTGAAACAAGCATTAACCAAAAAACCAATTCTAATAAGTCCTGATTTTTCAAAAGATTTTTACATTTTTTCATTTGCATCAGAACATACAATTGCTGCTATCCTATTGCATAAAAATCCACAGGTACAAGAGCAGCCCATTGCATTCTTTAGCAAGGCATCGAGAGATGCTCCTCTGAAGTACAACATTATGGAAAAACAAGCCTTTGCCTTAGTCAAAGCCTTAAAAGACTTCAGAGTTTACATTTTGCACTCCCACATAATTTCCTTTGTCCCAAATTCAGTTGTGAAAGACATTCTAACACAGGGCCTAGATGGCAAGAGAGGTAAGTGGATAGCTGTGATACTTGAATATGATTTAGAGATCAAACCCACTAAACTCATTAAAGGCCAAGGACTAGCTAGGTTAATGGTTGAATCAAATTTTCAAGTTCTTGATATAAATATGATAAATGCTTCAGATGAACAAGAGGAACTGTACACTCCCATTATTGAAGACCATTTTATGAATTCCTGTTGGTATGCTGATATTCTATATGTTTTGCTCAATCTAAATACACCTCCTGGTTTATAAGAAACAAAGGCAAGGTTTTTAAAGTTAAAAGTTGTAAACTATTGCATTCTAGATAAATGTCTTTATTGGAAAAATGCAAGTGGTATATTGCTTAAATGTTTGCCTGAGAATGATGCAGAGAAGGTTAAGCATGAGTTCCATGAGGGAGAATGTGGAGGCCACTTCTACTGGAAGATTACAGCAAACAAAATCCTTAGAGTTGGTTATTATTGGCCCACCCTCTTTCTAGATGTACACAAGATGATAATTGCTTGTTATAAATGCCAAATTTTTGAAGGCAAAAGAAAATTGCTTCCCTTACCTTTGCATCCAATCACTGTTGAAGCTCATTTTCAACAGTGGGGTTTAGGCTTCATAGGAGAGATCCATCCACCCTCATCTTCCCAGCATAAATGGATTCTCATTGCAACAGACTAATTC
Source organism: Pinus albicaulis (assembly GCA_034641835.2). Lineage (NCBI taxonomy): Eukaryota > Viridiplantae > Streptophyta > Pinopsida > Pinales > Pinaceae > Pinus > Pinus albicaulis. The sequence continues at coordinate 363,420,170 of CM076582.1, forward strand.
ACCAAATGGATAGAATCCATCCCTTCTAGACAAGCCAATGACTCTATCATCTTAAAATTCATTGAGACTCATATCCTCTCTAGATTTAGCTGTCCTAGGAAGATCATCACTGATAATGCAGCTACATTTGGATCCAAGAATATAGTTGAATTCTGTCACAAATATTAGATAACATTGGGTCATTCTACTGCTTATTACCCTCAAGGTAATGGGATGGCAGAATCCTCAAACAAAATTTTGGCAAACATAAACAAGAAGTCGCTAGAGGACAACAAGAAGTCTTGGCACACAAAGCTAGTACATGCACTCTGGGCTGACAGATTGACACTTAAGAAATCTATTGGAATGTCACCCTAAAAGCTTGTGTATGGAATAGATGCAATTTTTCCAACCAGCCTAGTGGACCAGTTATGAATTTGATTCAAGAAGTGCAGTCTGAAGACAATGACATGATCAGAAGGATTAATCAGACTATACGTCTTCAGCAAACCAGAGAGGAGGTTTACAACAGAGCATTAAGAAAGCAAGAGAGAATCAAGAAGCTTTTTGATAGAAGGACAAAAGCCAACAATTTCAACATTGGTGACAAAGTGTTAAAGTGGGACTCAAGGAGAGAAGACAAGGACAAGCATGGGAAATTTGATAACTTATGGCTTGGCCCTTATCTCATTCATTCTACTGCGGGTAACAATGCTTATTTCTTGCAGGAATTGAATGGAGCTGAACTGTTTGGGGGTCCTGTCAATGGCAGGATGCTCAAACATTATTTCTCTTGATCCTATCATGTTTGGAAGCCTTTTTATCTTTTTCTCATTATAAATATTTCATCCATCATTGCATTCAAAGTTAGAAAAATAAAAAATACAAAAACAATAGAAAGGAAAAGAGGGCAGATTGTAAAAACAATAAAGGTACAGCCCCATACCAAAAAAGAGAAACAAAATCTGAAAGTGTGCAAGCTCAAATGCCACTCCTAAGAAACACACTCCTAGTTAGTCATATAGCCTAATCTTGACTAATTAAGTTTTCAATTTAATGCTGATAGGTTAGTGAAATTAGAGTTTCCAAACAGCTTAATCTTGGCTTATCAGTTAGGTAGATTAGGATAGAAAAATAAAGGTTCAAACAAGCTCAAAATCTGAACCTAAGTTTCCAAAAGAAGAATTGCTCTAATCTGTTTAAATAATGAGTCAAAGACAAAAGTAGACTGGTTATAATAAGCCCAAAACTTGAACCAGTAAACAAAGAAAAAAACAGCTCGAACAAGCTTAAAAACAGAGCTGAAGAAAAGAGAAGGATATTCTTAAAAAATTTAGATCTTAAGCCTTTACCATTTTGATTTAATTTTCTACAAATAATAATCTATGTGCAGATTTTTTTTATGCCATAGATCAGCAACAAGTTAGACCGTTAAATCCTGACTTGTATGACTCTTTAAATTTTTTGTTTTAGAAGTTAGACAATAAAAATCTGTTAGACTGTTTAATCCTAACAGATAGTAGTTAGGTAGAGAAGCTTATGAACTCAACTGTTTAATCTGAGTTCATGGAGAAATAAGAAGTAGACTTAGATTAGTTTTTTGCTTTCAAAAGAATAAAATGATTGTAAAAGAGTTTGCCAATCCAAATGCACTCTCAAAGAAGAAAAAATGTTAGATCAGTAGGATTGGGTAGGTAGAAAGCTTGTTTGATAGAATTCCATTATTTTTCATGGTTGCTAACATTATCAGAACATAACAAGATAATCCAAGTGAAGAAAGTTGCAGCCCAATGGATGAGGCATTGATCAACCCCCTAGAGAATACAAGTTTGAAGTTCTTGACACCTTCAAGAAGGTGCCATCCCCATGTGGAGCCACTATTAGCCACCTATAAAATTTGCCATATCAAATGATGGCTAAATAATTTTTTAAGCCTTCAAGAAACAATTTTATTTCCAAATTGTTAGTTCTTGAAGTCTTGGGAAGATATCTTATCCTTGAGTTAATCTTCACTGCTGTTTCCCTCTCAATTCCAAAAATCTGTTGTTTTTCTTGAAGAAAAACATTGCTAAAAACTCATTTCCCCTCATTTTACCTCTCCTTTAATTCAAAATTAACCTCCATTTTTATCCCATTTTTCCTTATAAAAATCCTCATTTTTCCTCTTTTTCTCCATTTCCCTTCATGAAATCCTTTTAATAAGGTTTAAAACTCCTTTTTAAACCTTACCGAAAACCCCAAAATCATTTGAAAATCCTTAAAAAATCATAAAAAACCCACTTTCACATTATAGGCCTAAGCCCCTTTTAGCTAAGCCCTAAACCACTTCCCCACCATGCGACCTGGCGCTGGAACCAAGCGTTAAGGCCCTAGGCACTTATCGCAATCGGGGCTTTCATGTGAAACACATTTCTTTTGTTAAATTAAATCTCCGATTGTGATTGGCTCCTTTTTTATAACCCCCGATCCCTTCATCTTTTCATATAACCCAAAAGCCCCGCAAACGGGCACTAAAAGGCTAAAAGCCTTTCCAAGGCCTTTTTCCCTTCGTATTTCTTAAAAAATCAACTTTTTATCAAGTCCCAACGGTTCATTGGTTGGGCGAATACCAACCGTTAAACTAAAACCGATCAACGGTCTTCAGGATCTCCCATCGGAGTTTTTTTTATCGGATGCGTTTTAACAGTTATTGCCCCCCTTCGATTGGAAATCATCCGATGGTTTCCCAGCCATCGATCCATTCCACCATACTCAGATCCAACGATCCCCGTTGCTCTGTCCCAAAGCCAGCATACACACCTTTTGCATTCATAAGTAAATCCCCGCCGTCGATCTGGTCCTCAGATCAACGGTCCTTTTTCAATCGCATCGCAGTTTTTCATTTGTGCCTTTCCTCTCTTCCTCGCCAATTGACAACCCCCGATTGGATCTAGGCCGTTCATTTCAAACATCCAACGGTCCAGATCAAAGCTTAACACCGTTTGATATTTTCATAAAAACTGTTGTGTAATTTTTTTCTGTGAATACCAGCCGTTGATCTTTGCAGATCAACAGCCCACAATGACCCATTCTCCGCCTGACCCCTGCGCCATATCCCATTTCATAAACCCCAATATTGAATCTGAGCCATTGATCTATTTCATCTGACAGTCCATATTTAACCCGGTAGGCCCAACTCATTTGGGACCTACCACCCTCTTTGATTAATCCTAACCCTCCATTCCCTGATCCGACGGTCAAGATTAAAACTGCCTTGACCCTGCCCCACCTATTATCGCCTGTGCATCTATTCTCCATCACGTTCTCCTCACGACCATCTGATCTAAGGCCCTAGATCTGACGGCCAACGTGCAGTTTCACGTAATTTTAAGTCTGGAGGTTAATGTTTCAAAATTACGCGATGTGGGTGGTTTTAAAAAGCCACGTGTCGATCTCTAACACACATCGCGTTCTAAATAGCAATACCGCCTTCCCTCATTTTCATCGCGCGAAACCAGTGGTTTCTTTGGCCGAAACCACTTTCCCCATTTACATTGCATTTTCTGATGTGTAATCTCTGCCGTTGATATCTGAGATCTAACAGCTCACTTTTAACCTCACCCTCAGTTCATCGCCCTCTTCCCTTTGCTCCACAAAACTTCATCGATCAACCTCCTTCGTTGATCTCTGTGGAATAATCCAACCCAATGGCCTAGGATCGTTCGGAAACCCCAAATTTCATTTTAACCCTTTTTCCTTTCACCAAATATTTTCAACCATTTTTCTTTATAATTTCTTCTGTTTCATTATAAAGTGGCCCCTCCGCTTTATATATCCACGATTGATCTCAACCATTGATCTTTGCGGATCAACAGTTCTGACTTAATCTCCCCACCGTTTATTCAGCCACCTCCCATCTGAACCCATCGAGAAATTCTCACCATTGGATGCTTTCATCCAACGGTCACGATATAACCTAAAACTTCTGAAGCAGTCTGAACCCATCCCCACAGGATTTTCTTAACTTTTCTTGTTTTTGTAGGTTTTCAAGGTTTCTCAACTATTTTAAAAAGAGAATTGAAGGCTGAGGATGACGATCCCCCACACCTTTATTCATGAAAGAGATAATTCTGCAGGGTTTCCCATCAAGCTTTATCAGTGCCTCATGAGCACTGATGCAATTATAAAACCTCTGTAACGCCTGCACATCAACAAGACACAACAAAGTTTAATCGAGCAAAGATTATCAGTGTTAAAGGATTTAAGTCAAAGCAAAAACCATGTTTGAATATTTTAGCACAGTTTTGAAGGATTAAGGCACACATTCAACAAATCAAAAGCCTAATCCACAGTTAAAGACATCATGAAGGCCGGAAGACACAGATTAAGCCTAATCAGACCTAAAACACAGAATTCAAGTAAATTAAAGGTGTTTTAGGGAAGGACAAAGCAATTCATCAATCCGAGAAGCCTCCACTACCACATCGGAGACAAATTTAATCCTCTCCAGCTACCAAAAGCCACCTATAGTCTTGCAGAAATCAAATGAGGCATAGTTATTGTAGAACAGAAGATATTTGCATTAATACAACTGAACAATTATTTCAAACCAAAGGGACTTATTGCAAACTATCAGCAGAGTTATTACAAAGATAACAAAGAGCCTTAAAGTCAACAAAATATTCCCAGCAAGTTTAATACTTAATGTGAACCAATCAATACAGAGGAATATCAGAAATTTTCTCCATTGAGCCCCTCAAAGGCCGAGAAACATTAAACTGTATTAATTGAACCTAGAAGATATTTTATCCTATCCCACCTCCTCATTTCTTCTATAAATACTTCTATAGAAGATGAGATAATGTTGTTCACTGCATATTTGTTGCGTGTAAATAGTTTACTGAAGCTGCTGTAAGCTCTGTTTGTAATTGAAGATACCTAAGTTGAGATGAGAAGTTTGAAGCTGTAGAGAACCACTGGACTTGAAGATTGTAACTTGTTTGAAGTATCAAATACAAGATGATTTATGGGATCATGGTCTATTTCAACAGTGATGTTTTTCTTATTGTAAATTGTTATTTTATTTATGTTTCCATTCTGTCCATCTTCTCTGATAAAGAACAACAATTATAGATTTAGGATTTACTGTCAAAGGTACCCTGCTCTTACTGATAAGCTTTATCTACATGTTTTCTTCCAATTGTGTTGTTTAAGAATGTTTTAGTACAGTCCAAGAAGTCAAGATGTTGGCGTTCCCTTCTCTTACTGTCTATACTTTAAACATTGTTCTTGAATGTTATTTTTAGTCTCTGCCAAGTAAAGTTAAACTAGGGAAGTCTATGGTGAGCCCCGTCCTCTAGTTTTATCTCCAAAGGTTGTCTGAAAGTTTCCCTAAGAGTATGTTGAAAGAAGGCTAGGTTAAAAGTCCTTACCTAATCTTAGACTATTCTTTGTTATCTTATGTGTTGTCTTGAAAATTTCACTAAGTAAAGCAGAGCTAGGGAAGTCTATGGTGAGCCCTGTCCTCTAGTTTCTTCTCCAACAGTTGCTTTGAAAATTTTCCCTTTGAATATGCTGAAAGCAGGATAGGTTCAAAGTCCTTACTTGATCTTAAGCTATTCTTTTTGTGTTTTAAATGTTTTTCTATTGAAAGTGCATCAAAATCAGGATAGTTTCAAAGTACTTACCTGATCTTGGATTACTTTTATGTCTTTCTTAAGTGTATGCCAAAAGCAAGATAGTTTCCAAGTACTTACTTGATATTAGGCTGCTCTTTTTTCTTCATTTGTTTAAATTCCCATTCTTATTGTTTCATTTCATTCCATAAAATCAACATTAAAGAGATCCTTAGACCTTTCTGTTTCAATTAAAATCATAATATGGCTCCATAGCCCAATGGATTGAAGCTGTTTCTTGCTTATCTTCTTAGCTGAATCAATCTTTCACTTTCATTCACCTTCACCCTTCATTTAGACTTCCTTCACCTTCACATATCCTTGCCCAACCAAAACAAACAAAAACCTTGCTCTTCATAACTACCCTAATACCACATTTAAAAGCCTTAAAGATAAATCAATCTTTTCACTTATAGAGAGATCCCTCTCTGGATTTAGGAGGGCTAGATCCTAGAATCCCAAAGTGGTTCCAATGTAATCCCTGCAGTTTTAGTCTCACCAATTTGCTAGAATTACAGGGAGATAACAACTACTAGAGTTATCCGCTTGCACTGTGAAAAATTTTACTGCCTCCTAGTCTCTTAGGATTTAACGTAATCCAGAGTCTGATCAATGGATCACTAGGCCCTACACCGAGACCCACTCTTCAAGCTTTACTTTACATCCCATCCCGGGACTACTAGGCCCAACAGAGAGAAATCCACCACTTGGATTTACCGTATATTTTAATCCCTTCTTCTGATATGATATGGCCAAGGATTTTACCTTCTTGTAGGCCAAACACTGTCTTTTTGGGATTTAAAGATAATCCAAACCTTCTGCACTTTTCAAGGACCTTTCTTAGATGTTTCAGGTGCTCTTCATCAGATTTGGAATAAACTATTATGTCATCAAGGTAAATTACAATAAAGTGCCCTATCTCCTCTGAAAAATGCAATGTCCATGGCCCTTTGGAAAGTGGCCCCAACATTCATTAATCCAAAAGGCATTTTCACATACATGAAAGTTCCCCAAGGAGTGGTGAAAGATATCTTGAGTTGGTCTTCTGGGAGTACTAAAACTTGGTTATACCCTGAAAAACCATCTAACAAAGAAATCCTTTTTGAACCAACTACCCTTTGTAGAATGTGTTCCATTTTGGGTAAAGGGTAATTGTCCTTTAGGGAGGCTCTGTTAAGGTTTCTAAAATCAATGCACAATCTGATTTCTCCTATATTTTTCCTCACATCTACAAGGTTAGAAACCCAATCTGAAAACCTCACAAGCACTATGATTCATGCCTCATACATTTTCTTGATTTCATTTTCTACCAGAGGCAGTTGTATTGGATTATTTCGACGCAGTTTTCGCCTAAAGGGTTTTTGGTTTTCTTTCAATGGGATCTTGTGCTAGATGATTTGTGTATCATAGGATTTTAAGTCTTCATAGCTCCAGGCAAACACATCAACAAACTCTTTAAATAAGTCAATGAATTTCTTTTTCATGTCTGTTGGCAAGGAGCCAGCTAATTTAATCATTTTAGGCTGATCTTTGGTGCCTATGTTGCATTCCTCAACATTAGATTCTGTGTATTCTACAATGGGTTTCTTTGCTACGTCGTTAAAATCAAACAGGTCTTCTAAAGGTGCTTGCCCCCAAGGTATGTTCTTTTCCTTTGACGAAAATACCTCAATGTCTTCATCTTCTGTGTCCTTGTATTCTTCAGTGTGAGCTTCAAGTTTTTTAGTTAACATGTTTATTTTTACGGGACCAAATAGTTTATCTCCTTCAAGGGACTCTTTGTTGAGGCAATTTTCGTCAGATTTAGAATCTGAATCAGATAATTCAAACTCTTTCCTGCCAAGCAGGAAATCCTCTATCTGCTTGTCGCCCTCAAAGACCTGCCAATATTTTTCATTATCTGGCACAGCTGGTCTATATTTTGTCTGAGTTGTACAGTCTTTGGTTTCAATTGGCGTTAAGCATGTTCTAGCTGCAAAGGCAAAATTGTGGGCGGAAATATTTCTTTTTCTTGGAACGAAAATCAATTTGGACTCCTCGAAAGTTTTCAAAAGGTCCATGACATCGTTTCGGTAAGCTCTAAGTCTGGGATGATTTGCGTTATATTCCCCATTGACTTGCTTAATGACTAGTTCTGAATCTCCATACACATTAATTCTTGTGGCTCTTAACTTTTTTAATAGATGTAAGCCTAAGAGAAGGGATTCATATTCTGCTATGTTATTGGAACACTGAAATTTTAATTTGCAAGAAATGCTTTCTTTGTGGTTGTTTTCAGTGTTGGTAATCTAGACACCTGCACCAGCATTGTTCTTAGTGCATGACCCATCAAAATACATACTCCATAGAGGACTATTTTCGGTTTCATCTTGGTGATTGTCTCCTTCAACCAACGTGCTCAAGGGTTGTTGTGCAATCTCAGCACTTAGTTGTATTTGTTTTGATTCCTCAAGATTTTCGTGGAGTTGAGCTTGAGGGGTAGTCTGTTGTTTACCATCTTGGCTTTGTTCACTCAAGTCTGTTGTTTCAGCACACTGTTCAATAGTTTCTCTCTCGTTTTCTTCCATATCTAGAACTGCCATCATTTCTAGATTAGGGGCCTCTAACTGGTTATCTGAGTCACTGTGTTCTAGCTCTGACTGCTTTGTGGATCAATTATTGTTAAAGATAAACGAATCCAGGTCAGTATGGACAAAATAAACGGGAGAATTTTCAGGCTTTTCTGGGCTACTGACCAAGAATTTCTTGTGTGACTCTCTCTATAGTCTTCTAAGCTGGCTAAAGACATGAATAGTGGCATATGTTCCATCCATCTGTATGGTACCTTGCAGCTTGGCTCCCCATGATCTTGACAGCAACATGCCATACTTAGGAGGGACATCAGCCACCACAACATCCATCACCATGCACTTGGCTGGGATTTGGGTCAAACTCACACAAAGGTATTTGATTAGACCTGGACACTTCACTCTGTTGGAATCAAAAGAATATAAATCCTTGTAAGGTCTAGTTATTTCTAGTCCTAGCCTTTCCATTATCACCTTTGGCATAAGGTTGTGAGAGGCTCCAGAGTCATGCATAGCATTATGCAGGATCTTTTCATGAACATTTAAACTCACATAAAAGGGGGGGACAGGTCCCTCTTGATATATACCTTCAATCTTAGGACCAAAAATGAGCTCTGGTTGGTCATCATTAAGATTGACTGTATCATTATTGTCCTAAATATTTAAAGCCTTCAAAATTTGGGTCCTATATACACTCTGGGCAGCTAACTCAGTTAGGGGAACAAAGATTATGATATTTGAAATTTCCTGCTCAAGGCTCAAAAGGAATTTGGCTCTTAGAAGGACTTGTCTCAGACTTACTAGCTACCAGTCTATCAGCAACATCAGATTGCTGATTTGTTCTATTAGTATTTGACAAAATGGTCTTAACAGGAGTACTAACTGAAGTGGTAGTACTACTAATGTCTGCACTCTATTTTTCATTGTTTTGAGTGCCCTTCTCTCTACCTTTATCAGAATTTACAGTCACTGTTTTATCCCTTTGTTTGACAATTTTAGGCTTGGTTGTAGTGTTGTTTTGTAAAGATTTGTCAGAGGTTTTGGTGTTGAGAGTTTGTTGACTGGTTTTACTTCTAAGGTCATATTATTTTTGGGACTCTATGATGACATTTTCCATGTCTTGAAAATAACTTTCATCATCATCTCTGTTGTCATCATAAGGGGTATAAAGACCTTGTTTTCTATCATAGTGAATCTCAAATTCATCATTATCTACTCCCAGCATGTTGATATCATCTTCCTCTGTTATCTCATCTATTTCCTCAACCTCAATTATATAGTTTTGATGAAAAGGAGGAGTGATCTGTTGATCATCTTCCCTAGGTCTATTTGGAGGTTGGTTCCTTCTAAAATTCTGATTTTGGTTCTGGGTTTTGTTTTGAGGAGAAGTTTGGTTTTGAATTTCTTGTGCTCTCTCAAGGATGCTCATTTTCTTCATCATCTCCTCCATCATTTTTTCCATCTTTGAGTTGGAAGTAGAAGGTGCATTTTCCTCTCTAAAGGACACTCTCTTTTCAATTTTCATTCTTGATCTCTTCTCCATCAAGTTGACTTCCACAGAAAGAGCACCCTTTTGCATATCTTCAAGAGTTGCAAAATCTCTCTCTCTCAGCTGATAGGCCATCTGGGGTCAAACCATTCAAGAAACTTGTTTAAATCTAAGCCTTGTGGAGGTTTTATTTCTGGTGAAAGTGCATTATACACACTATTGAATCTAGTGCAATAAGCTTGCACACTTTCCCCAGCATCTCTATGGAGGTTCTTGTAGTCAGAAAGGATTTGGAGAGGGTTTTTCTTTACTTCCCATTTGTTTAAGAATGTTTGATGGAAGGCTTGGAGATCATTAATACTATGGGGGGTTAAACCTTTAAACCATTTTCTTGCTTCTCCCCCTAAGCTCTGAGCAAATAATCTATGCTTGACATAATCATTATCAATTTCATTTCTTTCAAAGTAGTCATTCATCTTATCCACATGTTGTGATGCAGTTGTAGCATTGCTGGCATCATAAAATGGAATTTTAGACTGATATTCCTTTGGAAGATTGACTAATGGTACAGGAAGAACTAAGGGAGCATACCATGCTGCCATGATATGTGGTGGGGGTGGATTCACAGGAAGGAAAGTGGGCTGAAGTGGGGTGGTTTGAACAGTGGATGTAGGATGAAAAGAAATGGATGGACCAAGAATATATTGCTGAGCTGATCTTGGATGAGAGACACCTGAGTTGTGAAGAAAATGTGAATTAGGAGGTGTTGTTTCTCTGCTACCAAGATGTTCACTTGTTTAAGGAGATGAGAGTGAAGACTCAGAATCTGATTGACCTAAGACATTAAGAGACCTAGTTCTAAATGGATTTACTAAGTCAGCTTATGATTGTGGTAGAGCTGAAAGATTTTCAGGGACTGAATTAGCTCTCAAGGGTGATATGAAAATAGTTGAGAGTTTAATCCCAGGAGACCTCCTAAGGATACTTTCTGGGTTCTCAATTATCTCAGGTGGACCAGGGTCAGGATAGGCTCTAGTGTGAATCTTTCTAGGAGCCAGTATGCTGTGTTTTTCAGACCCAACTTAAAGAAAAATAGTTTAACCAGATATGACAATCTTTAAAAGGTCAACTAATCTGTTTACACAAATTTTAATCCTACAGTCATTTGACTGAGTTTGTATGATATCATAATAGATAGGGTTCTTCCCAGTGGAGTCTTAAGGTCTGTTAAGGATTGTGGAGTCGCCAAGTGGAAGTTTTTAGCTCTTTTGGAGGTAAAAGGTTTATTGGTCCACTACCATGTTTATTGAATACCAACCTAAAATATTTTTAGGTTATTTTCTGAGTTAGTTTTCAGTTGTGTGGTTTCTAAGAATATGCTAACTCTGTTTCAAAACTTATCTACGATTATGAGAGAAAGACAGTCTATTCTTATAGCTAAGCCAGCTGATTTTCCAAGGTTAGATGGAGCCTTATGAGAATCCTAGGGTTTTCCTAGTTTGTCACAGATTCAAACAAGTTTCATCATGATTACCATTTCTTGGTAGTGCTTGAAAAGGCTGATTTTAACTCACGATTTTTGTATGAAATTTTAAGGAGAATAAGAGGTTACAATTAGGTTCTCCCCAGTGGAGTCGCCATTATGTTAGGGTCTCTGTAATTAGCAAGGTTGGAAAAATTCCAACTACAGGAATTAGCAAGGTTGGAAAAAGTCCAACTACAGGGGTAACATCAAACCGCTTTGGGATTCAAGGATCTAGCCCTCCTGAATCCAGAGAGGGATCTCTCTATAAATGAGTTTAAAGATGTGATATTTAAAGCCTGAAATGTGGTATTAGGCTAGTTATGAAGAGCATGAGTTTTTTGTTTGTTTGTTTTGGTTGGGCAAAGACATGATGAAGGTGAAGGCAGTTCAAAATGGAGGGTGAAGATGTCTGCAAGTGAAGGAATGATTTGGCTGATAGAAAAAGGCAAAGATAGTTTTAACCCATTGGGATATGGAGTCATAGGAGGATTTTAATTGGACAACAAGGTTCAAGAAGGATCCATGGGGCAAGTCACTTATGTCAAAGGATCTCTTAAGGTGATTTATGGAGTGAAACAGATAGGAAGTGGAGAAAAAAACAAAATGAAGAACAGTGCACAGTCTAAGATCAAGTAAGTGCTTTTAAACTATCTTGCTTTCAACATGTGCTTAGAGAGACAAAACATAAAAGAATTTTGTGATCAGGTAAGTACTTTTAAACTAGCCTGCATTGAAGTACTTTGAGTTTAGAGAAACAAAATATAAAAGCATTCTGAGATCAGGTAAGTGCTTTTAAACTAGCCTGCTTTGAAGTACTTTCAGTCAAAAAACATTCAAAAACAGTTAGAACAGCTTAAGATCAGGTGAGTACTTTGAAACCAACCTGCTTTCAGCATATTCTAAAGGAAAACACTGATGATCATCATAATGAGAAATCTAGATCATGCAAGTGCTTTGAAACCAACCTGCTTTAATATACTCAGTATTAACAAGAGAAAAACATAGAAAATAAAGCTTTCAGTAAGAGTAGGGTACTACTGAGAGTAAGTCCTAGCTCTATGTTTGTTGTTCCTTATCAGAGAAAATGAACAGAGTGAAACCTTAAAGAAAATAACAATTGATAGTGAGGAACACATCACCATTGACACAAATCAGGATCCCATAAATCAGCAGCTTGTATTTGATGTTCAAACTAGTTACAATCAGCAAGCCCGGAGGGTCTCTACAACTTCAAACTTCTCATATCAGATTATTTATCTTCAAATTGCACACAGTGCATCAGTAGCTTCAGAAAACCATTACATGCATTCAGATGTCTAGAGACCAACATTTGCTTATGTTCTACAGAGGTATTTATAGAGAAATGAGGAAGTGGGAGGATTTCCCAAGGATCAAATATCATTAATTATGTAATCATTTCTAACTCTACTCCATAACATCTGTTCTTGCCTTTCGAGGCATAATGATCGAAATATGTGCTTCTGGACTGTTCTTAATCTTCGAAAATGGTTCTGCCGACAATTAGAGATAAGATTCTTTGATTTTTATTAATTGTTCAGCTATCCTCAGGTAAACACCTCTTGTTCAGGTAATGACTAAGCTTCCTTTGATCTCTGTGAGGCTACAGGTGTCTTAAGGAGTTGGAGAGGGTTCAATTAGGCTCGGCTGATGGCAGTGGAAGATTTTTCGGCTTGACAGATGTATTTGTATTTCCCTAAACACCTTTAATTTACTTGATAACTGTGTTTTAGGTCTTCAATCTCCTGTTTCTGGTGTGTTCTGTCTTCGACACTGATACTCTTTGATCGATGCTCGATTAACTGTGTTTTCTGGTGTGCAGGGCTGTACAGGGGTCGAATGACATCAATGCCTCATGAATTCATTGATAAAATGCGAATTTAAAACCCTGCAAGTGATTCTATGGTGAATCGCAGGTGGGAGGATTGTCACCCTCGACCTGTGAATTTTTCTTCAGCATGGCGGAAAAAACCATTTAAAACCTGCAAAAATACGAAAAACTATTAAAAAATCCTGCATATATAGGCTGACTGCTTCAGAAGGCATGTGGAGGGAGCATAGCCATTGGATGGCATCATCCAACAGTCGAGATTGATCGTGAGGAGTGAATGGAAAGGCATAAAAGAAAATCAAATCAGAGTCGTCGATCGCGCAGAGATCGACGGTCGGGAGCGGAAAATGGAAAGTCAAAGTGGAAAACATTGACTAGGTGATCGAAACAGTGCGATGAAATGTGGGCCGTCGATCTACAGATAAAATCGACGACGGATATTTATTGAACGCCGCGTTGTAGCCTGGTTAATTGTCAGGCATCTTTGGTGAGCGATAGCCGTTGGATAGCCCGCCTGAGATCGGACGGTATACAACGATATCGCGCCGGGTTTGTTGCCAAACTTTAATGCATGATGGGGGGGGTGGTTTTTGAATAGTACACGGGACACGCGTCGGTCAGCATATGGAATCACTGCCGATCGGGAAAAAGCCACCCTTGCCCCAAAGGTGGTGTGATGGATACCATCGGTTTCTGAACAATAGCCGTGGCGCAGGGACCACTGGCAGATGAAAACGGACCGTTGGATCTGCAATTTAAATGGACGACTGTGATGTGATCGGGCGGTGAAAAAGAGTGGGGACCACGGGCGTGATGGGATTGCGAAGACCGTCAGATGGCCGGGAAATCAACGGTTAGAAATGTTCCCGATAACCAAACGTGCTAGGCACTTTTCGGGCTAGTGCCTGGTTTCGGCACCCGGGTCACGTGGGAAAAAGGTCAAGGGAGCTGGCCGAAGGGGGCTAAGACCCATATATGTCCAAATGTGGGGTTTTAAACCCTTTTCAATGCATTTTGAGGCTAGAAATGGGCAACGATAGAGGGAAAGAAGGGAAAAAAGGCTAAACAAGGGGTATGTGTAGGATTTATAGGGGATTTTGGGAGGATTTAGAGGGTAAGAGGGGAATTTTGACAAGGGGGAAAAAAGGGTAAAAATGGGGCATTTTGGGTGAAGGAAGGGGAGAAAAGGGGATTTTGCAGCAGTCTTTCTCATGGAATTTTAGCATAATTTCTGAGTTCTGAAGGGAAACAACAGTGAAGACTTGGATAGAGGAGATGATGTTTAGCAGAGGCTTCAAGAGATAATATTTCTACAATGAAACTATTCCTTGAAGGCTAAACAATGATTTGGCCACCTTTTGATAGAACAAATTTATAAGTGGCCGAAAGTGGCTCCACTTGGGGATGGTGCCTTCTTGAAGGCATCAAGAACTTAAGACCTGCATTCTCTGGGAGGCTGATTTAGTGCTTCATCCATTGGGCTGCCTTCTTTGCTTGGATGCTCTTCTTTTTCCTGAAAACATATTAGTAGCTATGGAAAACAATGGATCTTCATCAAAAATCTTTCTACCTACCCAATCCTACTGATCTAACAATTTTTCTTAATTTTAGAGTGCACTTGAACTGGCAAACTCTTTACAACATTTTATTTCTTTTGTAAACAGGAAATCTAATCTATTTCTACTCCTTATTTCTCCATGGACTCAGATTAAACAGTTGAGTCCATATGATTCTCTACCTAATCTACTATCTGTTGGGATTAAACTGTCCAACAGATTTTATTCTCTAAATTCTACAACAGAAATTTAAAAAAATTCAAGTCAAGATTAAGCAGTTTGACTTGCTGTGATCTATGGCATAAAAAACAAGTTGCACATAGATATTTATTTTGCAGAAAAATTTAAATAAAAATGGAAGGCTTAATATCTGACTTTGCGAAGCACTTCCTTCACCTTTTTACAGCTCTGATTGCCTCTTGATTGAGCTGTTCTTTCTTTTTCTCTGGTTCAGATTTTGAGCTGATTAGAACCAGATTTACCTCTGTTTTGACTCAGAATAAAACATAGTTTGGAGTCAATTCTTGCTTGGAAACGTAGGTTCAGGTTTTGAGCAGGTTTGAACCTTTAATTTCTAACCTAATCTATCTACTGATAAGCCAAGTTTAAACAGTTTGGCAAATCAAATTCACTATCCTATCAGCAGTAAATTTAAAACTAATTAGTCAAGATTAGGTTGTTTGACTAACTAGGAGTGTGTTTTTCAGGAGTGGCATTTGAGCTTGCACACTTTCAAATTTGTTTATCTTTTTGTATGGGGCTATACCTTTATTTTATTTTTTTTCTTTTTTACAATCTACCCTCTTTTCTTTTATTTTTTTATTGTTTTTGTATTTTTTCCTTTTGTGATACTAAACAAAGCAATGGTATTTACATTGGAAATGAAAGCTTCAAAATTGAACTCAGCAGTAGTAATGCTTAAGAACCCTGCCATTGACAGGACCCTCAAACAGATCTGTGCCATCTAACTCTTGCATAAAAAAGGCATCTGGACCAATGGTGGACTGAATAATGTAAGGACCTTGCCACAAACAGTCAAATTTGCCATGTTTACCCTTATCCTCTCTTCTGGAGTCCCACTTGAGTACCTTGTCTCCAATGTTGAAATCACAAGCCTTTGTTCTCTTGTCAAACAATTTCTTTATGTTCTCTTGCACCTTCTGAGCTCTATTGTAAACCTCTTCCCTTATCTGCTGGAGATGTATTGTCTGATTAATCCTCCTTATCATGTTGTCCTCTTCTTACTGTATTTCTTGGACTAATTTTATCACTGGTACACCTAGGCTGGTAGGAAACACTGCATCTGCTCCATAAACAAGCTGGTAAGGGGACATTCCAATGGACTTCTATGTGGTCAACCTGTCTGCCCACAAAGCATGCACCAACTTGTTATGCCATGATTTTTTATTTTCCTCAAGCAACTTCTTGATGATGGTCACCAAACTTTTATTTGATGATTCAGCTAACCCATTACCTTGAGGGTAGTAAGCAGTAGAATGACCAAGAGTAATCTGATACCTGTGACAAAAATCGATCATATTTTTGGAACAAAAAGCAGCATCATTATCAGTAATAATCTTACTAGGACAGCCAAATCTAGACAGGATATGATCTTCAAGAAATTTTATAATGACAGAATCTGTGGCATTCCTAGAAGGTATGGCCTCTATCCATTTGGTGAAGTAGTCAGTGGCTGTGAGAATCCATTTGTGTTGGGCAGATGAAGCAGGATGGATTTCTGCTATGAAATCTAGGCCCCATTGTTGAAATGGAGCTTCCAAAATGATAGGTTGTAATGGTAAAGGAAGGAGTTTTCTTTTTCCCTAAAAAAATTGACATTTGTGGCAAGCTACTATCATTTTATGGACATCTTGGAAGAGGGTGGGCCATTAATAGCCAACTCTAAGGATTTTATTGGCTGTGGTTTTCCAGTAGAGATGACCTCCACATTCTCCTTCATGGAATTCATGCTTGATCCTCTCTGCATCAACTTCAGGAAAACATTTAAGCAATAAACCATTAGTATTTTTCCAATATAAACATTCATTCAAAATGCAATAATTCCTAGCTTTCAACTTTAAAAACCTTGCCTTTGTTTTTGATAAATCAGGAGGAGCATTAAGATTTGTAAGTACATACAAGATATCAGTGTACCAAGGTGAGCTTTGAAACTGCTCTTCCACAGTGGGAGCAGGTAATTCTTCCTGTTCATCCAAGGCATCTACCATGTTGATGTCAAGGGCTTATAGATTAAATTCAGCCATTAATTGAGCTAAGCCCTGACCTTTAATGAGTTTGGTGGGTTTGATTTCCAAATCATACTCTAGTATTGCTGTAATCCATTTGCCCCTCTTTCCATCTGGGTCTTGTGACAATATGTCTTTTACCACTATGTTAGGCACATAAGCAATGATGTGAGAATGTAGAATATACACCCTGAAGTCCTTTAAGGCCTTTACCAAAGCATAGGCCTGTTTTTCCATTATGTTATATTTCAAGGGTGCATCCCTTAAAGCCTTACTGAAAAAAGCAATAGGTTGTTCCTGTCCCTCTGGGTTTTTCTGCAATAGGACAGCAGCTACAGTATGCTCTGAGGCAAAGGAAAAAATAAGAAAATCCTTTGAAAAGTCAGGGCTGATCAGGACAGGTGCCCGGGTGAGTGCATGTTTTACCAATTCGAAGGATCTTTTGGCTTCTACAGTCCATTTCACTCCTACTTCTTTCTTGAGCATATTAGTCATGTTTCTAAGGAGCTCTGCTAAGTTGGGAATAAACCTCCTCAAGAAGTTAATTTTTCCAATAAAGGACTGTAATTCTTTTATGTTCCTTGGTTGGCTAATCTTTAGTATTCCCTCAACTCTCTTTGGATCTATTTTAATCCCTTCTTCTGATATGATATGGCCAAGGAGTTTACCTTCTTGTAGGCCAAACACTGTCTTTTTGGGATTTAAAGATAATCCAAACCTTCTGCACTTTTCAAGGACCTTTCTTAGATGTTTAAGGTGTTCTTCATCAGATTTGGAATAAACTGTTATGTCATCAAGTTAAATTACAATGAAGTGCCCTATCTCCTCTGAAAATGCAATGTCCATGGCCCTTTGGAAAGTGGCCCCAGCATTCATTAATCCAAAAGGCATTTTCACATACATGAAAATGCCCCAAGGAGTGGTGAAAGTTGTCTTGATTTGGTCTTCTGGGAGTACTAAAACTTGGTTATACCCTGAAAAACCATCTAACAGAGAAATCCTCTTTGAACCAACTACCCTTTGTAGAATGTGTTCCATTTTGGGTAAAGGGTAATTGTCTTTTAGGGAGGCTCTGTTAAGGTTTCTGAAATCAATGCACAATCTGATTTCTCCTGTCTTTTTCCTCACGGCTACAAGGTTAGAAACCCAATCTGAAAACCTCACAGGCACTATGATTCCTGCCTCATACATTTTCTTGATTTCCTTTTCTACTAGAGGCAGTTGTATTGGATTAATTCAACGCAGTTTTTGCCTAAAGGGTTTTTGGTTTTCTTTCAATGGGATCTTGTGCTGGATGATTTGTGTATCATAGGCTTTTAAGTCTTCATAGCTCCAGGCAAACACATCAACAAACTCTTTAAATAAGTCAATGAATTTCTTTTTCATGTCTGTTGGCAAGGAGCCAGTGAATTTAATCATTTTAGGCTGATCTTTGGTGCCTATGTTGCATTCCTCGACATTAGACTCGGTGTATTCTACAATGGGTTTCTTTGCTACGTCGTTAAAATCAAACAAGTCTTCTAATGGTGCTAACCCCCAAGATACGTTCTTGTCCTTTGACGATAATATCTCAATGTCTTCGTTTTCTATGTCCTCGTACTCTTCAGTATGAGTTCCAAGTTTTTTAGTTAACATGTCAATTTTTACGGAACCGGATAGTTTATCTCCTTCAGGGGACTCTTTGTTGAGGCAATTTTCGTCAGATTTAGAAAGTGAATCAGATAACTCAAAATCGTTCCTACCAAGCAGGAAATCCTCTATCTGCTTGTCGCCCTCGAAGACTTGCCAATATTTTTCATTATCTGGCACTGCAGGTCTATATTTTGTTTGAATGATGATCTGTTTATCACCAGGTGATTTTTGACATGAACTAGCAGTGCAGGCCAGCCCGTTTGGAATTATGTTTTGACTTCTTGGGATAAACACGAGCTCATATCTTTTAAACGTGTTTAGGAAATCTGTGGCATTATTTCGGTATACCCTTAGTCTATGATGCTTAACGACATACTCTCCGTTTAATTGTTTGATGACTAATTCTGAGTCTCCCTGAAAAATTATCTTCTTGGCTCCTAGTTCTTTCAATAGACGCAATCCTAGGATGAGAGCCTCATACTCTGCGATGTTATTGGTGCATTTGAAATCTAGCTTGAAAGCATGGCATTCAGAGTAATTTTTCTCAGTGTCGACCAACCATACCCCAGCTCCTGCACTCTTTTTAGTGCAAGACCCGTCAAAGTTCATGACCCATAAGGGATTGTTTGTAGGGTTAGCATCGTTTTCATCCCTATTGCATTGTTCATCATTATGTTCTATTCTGGGATCTGCAACATGTTGTGCTGGGTCTTGTTCTTCAGGATTTTCATGGAGTTGAGTGTAAGGGGTAGTCTGTTGTTTGCCATCTTGGCTTTGTTCACTCTGGTTCGTTGTTTCAACACACTGTTCAAAAGTTTCTCTCTCGTTTTCTTCCATATCTAGAACTGCCATCATTTCTAGATTAGGGGCCTCTGACTGGTTTGTGGATTCATTATTGTAAAAGATAAACGAATCCAGGTCAATATGGACAGAGTAAATGGGAGAATTTTTAGGGTTTTTTGAGCTACTGACCATGAATTTCATGTGTGACTCTTTGTATAGTCTTCTAAGCTGGCTAAAGACAGGAATAGTGGCATATGTTCCATCCATTTGTATGGTACCTTACAGCTTGGCACCCCATGATCTTGACAGCAACATGCCATACTTAGGAGGCACATCAGCCACCACAACATCCATCACCATGCACTTGGCTGGGATTTGGGTCAAACTCACACAAAGGTCTTTGATTAGACCCAAACACTTCACTCTGTTGGAATCAAAAGAATATAAATCCTTGTAAGGTCTGGTTATTTCTAGTCCTAGCCTTTCCATTATCACCTTTGGCATAAGGTTGTGAGAGGCTCCAGAGTCATGCATAGCATTATGCGGGATCTTGTCATGAACATTTAAGCTCACATAAAATGGGGGAACAGGTCCCTCTTGATATATACCTTCAATCTTAGGACCAAAAATAGACTCACAAAATTTGGTCATCATTAAGATTGTTGTATGCAATATTGTGTTGGCTAGATAAATCGTTCTTGCGGACAAGACCGATCTCCCTAGTGTCAGAAGACAATCTAGCAACAAACGAACAACTAAGTTTGTCTTTCTCTAGATATATTCGTTTTACAAATAAATGTTATGAAGGTGTTGATCCTACCTTAGATCCAAATGCTTATTTGTGGTCGTAGTGCTTCCGTCGCATCAATAATCCTTCGTCGCAACAAGAGCTCTTTTGTCGCAAGAAAGTATCATCTTTCGTCGATCTGCAATCACAAACAAGAAAATATCAATAGCACATGTATAACAAATAATCATAAAACATACCTATCATAGTGATCAAGGAATCTATGAAATAAACGATCAAACGAAAGCTTATTGAAATAAACAATCGAACGACAATTTATTGAGAAAAACAGAACTTGATTGTATTAATATTAACATATACAGAAGAACCTTACAACCTTAGCCTTGATGTTCGAAAGGCCTTCCCGGGGTCCGAAGCAGGAATCTCCTCTACTCTGATAAGTCTTGCACTCTTCCTCCAGAAGCATAAAGAGGTATGTGATCTTTCCTCTCAAAAGCTCTTCAACTCAATCACACATAAAGCTGAACTCTAATCCTTAATCTCCAAAATCTCCATCAAAACTTTACTTCTTAACTTCACCCAAAAGGCTACCCAATGCCTCCTTTTATAGAACAGATGAGGAGGTTAGGATTCCACCATTAAAGGGATAGAACCCTCTTTCAAAGGGATAGGCTCCTCACATCAAGGGATTAGTTCCTTAAGGTGTGGGATACATGCACCTTACCAAAGCGTACTCATCCCCAAAAAATCTCATCGAGAACCTTCTAGAATTGACCAAAATTCAACTTTTTTGGTTTAATTTCGCGCATTTTTGACTTTACAGGGGTACCGCACCTATAACACTGGAAAAATGCGTTCTAGAACGCAGTTTATCTTCACCTTACCTGCGTACCCTAGCCAAAAACGCATGCAGGCTTCATGTTACCTGCGTACCCTGAGTTTCAGAGATTTTTAGGGTTTTTCTTCCAGTTCTGAGGCTTGGAATGAGGAACAAAGGTTGTAAGACTTGCAAAGGAGGCATGTATGAGTGTTTAATGAGCTCATACAGTCAGCAGAATGTCAGGGTGACATTTTTTAGTGTAACATATTGTCCTCAATATTTAAAGCCTTCAAAATTTGGGTCCTATATACACTCTGGGAAGCTAACTCAGTTAGGGGAACAGAGATTCTGATCTTTGAAATTTCCTGGTCAAGGCAGAAAGGAATTTGGCTCTTCGAAGGACTTGTCTCAGCCTTACTAGCTGCCAGTCTATCAGCAACATCAACTTGCTGATTTGTTCTATTAGTATTTGAAAAAATGGTCTTAACAGGAGTACTAACTGAAGTGGTAGTACTACTAATGTCTGCACTCTGTTTTTCATTGTTTTGAGTGCCCTTCTCTCTACTTTTATCAGAATTTACAGTCACTGTTTTATCCTTTTGTTTGAAAATTTTAGGCTTGGTTGTAGTGTTGTTTTGTGAAGATTTGTCAGAGGTTTTGGTGTTGAGAGTTTGTTGACTGGTTTTTCTTCTAAGGTCATATTATTTTTGGGACTCTATGATGACATTTTCCATGTCTTGAAAATAACTTTCATCATCATCTCTGTTGTCATCATAAGGGGTATAAAGACCTTGTTTTCTATCATAATGAATCTCAAAGTCATCATTATCTACTCCCAACATGTTGATATCATCTTCCTCTGTTATCTCATCTATTTCCTCAACCTCACTTATATAGTTTTGATGAAAAGGAGGAGTGATCAGTTGATCATCTTCCCTAGGTCTGTTTGGAGGTTGGTTCCTTCTAAAATTCTGATTTTGGTTCTGGTTTTTGTTTTGAGGAGCAGTTTGGTTTTGACTTGCTTGTGCTCTCTCAAGGATGCTCATTTTATTCATCATCTCCTCCATCATTTTTTCCATCTTTGAGTTGGAAGTAGAAGGTGCATTTTCCTCTCTAAAGGACACTCTCTTTTCAATTTTCATTCTTGCTCTCTTCTCCATCAAGTTGACTTCCACAGAAAGAGCACCCTTTTGCATATCTTCAAGAGTTGCAAAATCTCTCTCTCTCAGCTGATAGGCCATCTCGGGGTCAAACCCTTCAGGAAACTTGTTTAAAGATGAGCCCTTTGGAGGTTTTAGTTCTAGGGAAAGTACATTATATAAACTATTGAATCTAGTTCAATAAGCTTGCACACTTTCCCCAGCGTCTCTATGGAGGTTCTTGTAGTCAGAAAGGATTTGGAGAGGGTTTTTCTTTACTTCCCATTTGTTTAAGAATGTTTGATGGAAGGCTTGGAGAAAATTAATACTATGGGGGGTTAAACCTTTAAACCATTTTCTTGCTTCTCCCCCTAAGCTCTAAGAAAATAATCTAAGCTTGACAGAATCATTATCAATTTCATTTCTGTTAGAGTATTCATTCATCTTATCCACATGTTGTGATGCAGTTGTAGAATTGTTAGCATCATACAATGGAATTTTAGGCTGATAGTCCTATGGAAGATTAACTAATGGTACAGGAAGAACTAAGGGAGCATACCATGCTGCCATGATATGTGGTGGGGGTGGATTCACAGGAAGAAAAGTGGGCTGAAGTGGGGTGGTTTGAACAATGGATGTAGGATGAATAGAAATGGATGGACCAGGAATATATTGCTGAGCTGATCTTGGATGAGAGACACCTGAGTTGTGAAGAAAATGTGAATCAGGAGGTGTTGTTTCTCTGCTACCAGGATGTTCACTTGTTTCAGGAGATGAAAGTGAAGACTCAGAATCTGACTGACCTAAGTCACTAAGAGACCTAGTTCTAAATGGATTTACTAAGTCAGCTTGTGATTGTGGTAGAGCTGAAATATTTTCAGGGACTGAATTAGCTCTCAAGGGTGATCTGAAAATAGTTGAGAGTTTAATCCTAGGAGACCTCCTAAGGATACTTTTTGGGTTATCAATTATCTCAGGTGGACCAGGGTCAGGATAGGCTCTAGTGTGAATCTTTCTAGGAGCTAGTATGTTGTGGTTTTTAGACCTAACTAAACAAGAAAAGTCTAACCATATATGACAATCTGTAAGAGGTTTAACTGATCTTTGCTAAGAGAACTTTAATCCTAAAGCCCTCTTACTGAGGTTGAATGGTTTTATAATGATTAGATTTCTACCCAGTGGAGTCTTTAAGGTCGGTTCAGGATTGTGGAGTCACCAAGTGGAATTTTTTAGCTCTTTTGGAGGTAAAACATTTAATGGTCCACTACCATGTTTATTGAATACCAACCTAAAATATTTTTAGGTTATTTTTTGAGTTTCTGTGGTTGTATGGAAAACTAAAGAGTCCATAAAAGCAGGCCAAGCAACTATGAACTCTAAAAGTTCCCCAACGGAGTCGCCATTATGTTAGGTCCCTGTAATTAGCAATATTGGCAAAAGTCCAACTACAGGGGTAACATCAAACCACTTTGGGATTCAAGGATCTAGCCCTCCTGAATACAGAGAGGGATCTCTCTATAAATGAGTTTAAAGATGTGATCTTTAAAGCCTGAAATGTGGTATTAGGCTAGTTATGAAGAGCATGAGTTTTGTTTTGTTTGTTTTGGTTGGGAAAAGACATGATGAAGGTGAAGGCAGTTCAAAATGAAGGGTGAATATGTCTACAAGTGAAGGAATGATTTGGCTGATAGAAAAAGGCAAAGATAGTTTTAATCCATTGGGCTATGGAGTCATAGGAGGATTTTAATTGGACAACAAGGTTCAAGAAGGATCCATGCGACAAGTCACTTATGTCAAAGGATCTCTTAAGGTGATTTATGGAGTGAAATAGATAGGAAGTGGAGAACAAAACAAAATGAAGAACAATGCACAGTCTAAGATCAAGTAAGTGCTTTTAAACTATCTTGCTTTCAACATGTGCTTAGAGAGACAAAACATAAAAGAATTATGTGATCAGGTATGTACTTTTAAACTAGCATGCATTGAATTACTTTGAGTTTAGAGAAACAAAATATAAAAGCATTCTGAGATGAGGTAAGTGCTTTTAAACTAGCCTGCTTTGAAGTACTTTCAGTCAAAAACATTCAAAAATAGTTAGAACAGCTTAAGATCAGGTGAGTACTTTGAAACCAACCTGCTTTCAGCATATTCTAAAGGAAAACACTGATGATCATCATAATGAGCAATCTAGATCAGGCAAGTGCTTTGAAACCAACCTGCTTTAATATACTCAGTATTAACAAGAGAAAAACATAGAAAATAAAGCTTTCAGTAAGAGTAGGGTACTACTGAGAGTAAGTCCTAGCTCTATGTTTGTTGTTCCTTATCAGAGAAAATGAACAGAGTGAAACCTTAAAGAAAATAACAATTGACAGTGAGGAACACATCACCATTGACACAAATCAGGATCCCATAAATCAGCAGCTTGTATTTGATGTTCAAACCAGTTACAATCAGCAAGCCCGGAGGGTCTCTACAACTTCAAACTTCTCATATCAGCTTATTTATCTTCAAATTGCTCACAGTGCATCAGTAGCTTCAAAAAACCATTACATGCATTCAGATGTCCACAGACCAACATTTTCTTATGTTCTACAGAGGTATTTATAGAGAAATGAGGAAGTGGGAGGATTTCCCAAGGATCAAATATCATTAATTATGTAATCATTTCTAACTCTGCTCCATAACATCTGTTCCTGCCTTTCGAGGCATAATGATCGAAATATGTGCTTCTGGACTATTCTTAATCTTCTAAAATGGTTCTGCCGATAATTAGAGATAAGATTCTTTGATTTATATTAATTGTTCAGTTGTCTTCAGGTAAACACCTCTTGTTCAGGTAATGACTAAGCTTCCTTTGATTTCTGTGAGGCTATAGGTGTCTTAAGGAGTTGGAAAGGGTTCAATTGGCCTCGGCTAATGGTGGTGGAAGCTTTCTCGGCTTGACAGATGTCTTTGTCTTTCCTTAAACACCTTTAATTTACTTGAGAACTGCATTTTAGGACTTCAATCTCCTTTTCTGGTGTGTTCTATCTTCAATGTTGATACTCTTTGATCGGTGCTTAATTAACTATGTTTTCTGGTGTGCAGGGATGTACAGGGGTCGAATGGCATCAATGCCTCATGAATTCATTGATAAAATGCGAATTTAAAACCCTGAAAGTGATTTTTCGGTGAATCGCAGGCAGGAGGATCGTCACCCTCAACCTGTGACTTTTTCTTCAGCATGGCAGAAAAAACCATTTAAACCCTGCAAAAATACGAAAAATTATTAAAAAATCCTGCATATATAGGTTGACTACTTCAGAAGGCATGTGGAGGGAGCATAGTCGTTGGATGGCATCATCCAATGGTCAAGATTGATCGTGAGGAGTGAATGGCAAGGCGGAAAAGAAAATAAAATCAGAGCCGTCGATCGCGCAGAGATCGACGGTCGGGAGTGCAGGTGGAAAGTCAAAACGGAGAGATCGGGCGATGAAATTTGGGCCGTCGATCTGCAGATCAGATCGACGGTGGAGACATTGTTACCGTTGCGCCGTACCCTGAGTTATCACATGTGCATCTCCAGCGAGCGACCATCGTCCGATGAGCGGCCTCAAATCGGACGGTGCACGTCAATATCGCACGGGGTCCACGTTCGATGTTTAACGCGCAATGGACAACAGTTTGGTGAACAGTGCCCAGGCCACACGTCAATCGATGAGTGGAATCACTGTCGATCGGGAGAAAACCACCCTGCACTTGAAAGCGGTGCGATGGATACCGCCGGTTTTTGAACAATAGCCATGGTGCAGGGACCACCGGCGGATGAAAACAGACTGTCGGATCTGCAGGTTAAATGGACGGCTGTGATGCGATCGGGCGGTGAAAAAGAGTGGGGACCACGGGCGCGATGGGATTGCAAAGACCGTCGGATGGCCGGGAAATCAACAGTTAGAAACGTTCCCGATAACCAAACGCGCTAAGCGCTTTTCGGGCT
Source organism: Pinus albicaulis (assembly GCA_034641835.2). Lineage (NCBI taxonomy): Eukaryota > Viridiplantae > Streptophyta > Pinopsida > Pinales > Pinaceae > Pinus > Pinus albicaulis. The sequence goes on from CM076582.1 coordinate 363,446,136, forward strand.
AGCACCTGGTTTCGGCTCCCGGGTCACATGGGAAAAAGGTCAAGGGAGCTGGCCGAAGGGGGCTAAGACCCATATATGTCCAAATGTGGGTTTTTTAACCTTTTTCAATGAAATTTGAGGCCAGAAATGGGCAACGATAGAGGGAAAAAAGGGAAAAAAGGCTAAACAAGGGGTATGTGTAGGATTTATAGGGGATTTTGGGAGGATTTAGAGGGTAAGAGGGGAATTTTGACAAGGGGGAAAAAAGGGTTAAAATGGGGCATTCTGGGTGAAGGAAGGGGAGAAAAGGGGATTTTGCAGTAGTCTTTCTCATGGAATTTTAGCAGAATTTCTGCATTCTGAACGGAAACAACAGTGAAAACTTGGATAGAGGAGATGATGTTTAGCAGAGGCTTCAAGAGATAATATTTCTGCAATGAAACTATTCCTTGAAGGTTAAACAATTTTTTGGCCACCTTTTGATAAAAAAAAAATTATAGGTGGCCAACAGCATTGCATTGGAAAGTGCGAGTTGGAGCTAGAGGGGATATTTGGGGAGGGGAGATTTGGTCAGCTTGTTGGCTGAGGACCGAGATACTACATGACTGAAGATAAAATATTGGGGATCCGAAATTACATAGTTACATCAATTTCAATATCGAGCTCCTCAAAAGCAAGAAAAATGTGTGTATTTTTTTTTTTTTTAATTCCATAAGTCTTGTTTGAAAAATTAGTTTGAAGTGATTCCAAGGGAATATTGAAGCATAGATATCAATATTTGGTTCTAAAATTCCCCCCAAAAAGAAATCGACACCCATTAAGCCCTAAAAAATCTCTACTATGACTCATGAAGAGGAAGAAGTGCAACATGATATATCAAGATTACGATACCAAGTGTAACAAATTTCGCTCTCTCAAAGAGTAACAAAAAATGAAATGGAAACTAAGATGGATGGTTTGAAGAAAGACATGGATGGTTTGAAGAAATGTGTGGAAGATAATATGGATGGTTTGAAGAATGGTGTGGAAGCTAAGATCGATGGTATAAAAGAAAAAATGAAAGGCAACATGGAAGACATGAAGAATGGTCTAAAAGCATGCATGGAAAGTTTGAAGGAATGTTTGAGAAAGTTGATACAAGAAATGATTCCTAATGGAGAAATGGTAGTAGATGAAACTCATGATGAGAGAAAATGAAATGTTAATCATGATTTCATAGACTCTAACCTTGGATATAAGACCCACCATATTTCAAATATCGATATGAGGAATTCTGATGGCAAGGATCCTGTAACATGGATACTACAGATGGAGCAATAGTTTGATCTCCATAATGCGAAAAACACACAAAATGTATGTATTGCAACTTTATATTTAGACCACAATACATTTGGATGGTATCGATGGCTTTGCTCTCATAAAAAAATTGTCATTTGGTCAATTTTTACAGGGGAAATGATAACACATTGTGACGATACAAAGAGCAACACCTTATTTAGTCAATTGATAAATATAAAACAAAAGGGTTCAATGTTGGAGCACATTAAGGACTTACAAAAATTGAATATAAGGGTAATTTATATTCCAGAGGAACACATTATTGATGTGTTCATAGGGACTTTAAAGGATAACATCCAACATGGGGTTTGCCTTTGGGAACCTGATTCATTGGAGAAGATGTTCAAGTTGGAAAGAAAAAATGAAAGAAAAATTATGGCGACAAGGAAGCCTACCACTCACAAATATAAAGATGGAAGTGTTGACACTCCTAGACTTACACAACCTACAAGGTTGACACCACAAAAATTGGAAGACAAAATAGTAAAAGGGCTTTGCTATAGTTGTGATAGTAAGTACAATAAAGGTCATAATTGTGATGAGAAGAAATTATTTTACATAGATAGTGAAGAGGAGGAAGAAAATGAACAAGAAACTTCAAAAGAAGAGGATATACACTAGGAACCAATCCTAGAGAAAGAAGAAATGAATCCGACCATATCTTGTAATGCATTGGGAGGAATTACCACTCCTCAAACTATCAATATAGAAGGAAATGTCAAGAAGAAAAATCTAATAGTGTTGACTGATTCGGGTAGTACCCATAATTTTATTCATTGTAAGGTTGCCAAGGAATTGAATTTCTTCCTATAACCATCACCAAAGTGTCAAGTGATGGTTGCAAATGGAGGAATTATAAATTTCTCTGGAGAGTACCATAATATCAAGCTAACCATAGGGGAATATGTATTGAATAGTCCAATGCTCTCCATTCCAATGGGTGGTGTTGATGTTGTACTAGGAGTCCAATGGTTACAATCTTTGAGGACGATAGCTTTTAATTTTCAATAACTTTTCTTGAATTTTTTTTGGGAAGGAAAGGAAGTTGAATTATGGGGTATCGCAGGGAAGCCGGGAAATATAATCAACTCTAATGTCATGACAAAGCTTCTGAAGAAAGAACAACGAGGCATAATTGTACAATTATTCTCACTAGAGGTTCAAACATCAAAATCATCTATTTCTCCAAATCTCCAAAAAGTCTTGGAAAATCATTCCAAGGTGTTTTAAACTCCCAAAGGGCTCCCACCTATTCGTTATCATGATCATGCAATTAATTTGATTCTAGGAATTTTTCCTACAAACATCAGGCCTTGCATATATCCTTATGCCCAAAAGAGTGAGATTGAACATATGGTTGCAGAAATGCTAGAGGCTGGTATAATTCAACCTAGTCAAAGTTCTTTCTCTACTCCAATAGTATTGGTGCACAAGAAGGATGGATCATGGCATATGTGTCCGGATTATAGGTAGCTAAACAAGCTCACTATTAAAGATAAATTTCTCATCCCCATCATTGATGAATTATTGGATGAATTACATGGATCAATTTTATTCACTAAGCTGGATCTTCATTATGGATATCATCAAATTAGAATAAATACTGAAGACATTCCGAAAACAACATTCATAACTCATGAGGGTCATTAGGAATTTTTGGTCATGCCTTTTGGCCTTACTAAAGCACCTTCCACATTTCAAGGTTTGATGAATTCCATTTTCAAACCCTTCCTTAAAAAATTTGTGTTAGTTTTTTTTAATGATATACTAATCTACAACAACTCTTGGAAGGATCATGTTCAACATGTTGACATGGTTCTCAAACAATTGGAGGAGAAACAATTATATGAAAAAACCTCCAATTTTTTTTTTTGGAGTATAGGAGTTGGAATATTTTGGTCATATTGTATCTATTGTATCTCATGAGGGTGTTAAGGTAGACCCTAACAAAATTAAATCCATTAAGGAATGTAAAATCCCTACAACCATAAATAATCTTCAAGGATTTCTGGGGTTAACAGGGTATTATCGCAAGTTTGTTAAGAATTATTGGATAATATTGGCACCTCTAACATCATTACTGAAGAAAGCTGCATTTTCTTGGACTCCGGAAGCACCTAAGGCCTTTGAACATCTTAAGGAGACAATGTGCCAGCACCGGTCTTATCTACGCCAGACTTCCCAAAAAGCTTTATTGTGGAATGTGATGCCTCAAGAAATGGAATTGGTGTGGTTTTAATGTGAGAAGGAAGACCCATTGCGTTTGAAAGTCGTATAATCAAAGGAAAGTATTTACTGAAGCCTATTTATGAGAATGAAATGTTGACAATACTGCATGCACTAAAGAAATGACGACCTTACCTAATGGGAAGACACTTTAAGGAAAAAACAGATCATGATAGTCTTAAATAATTTTTGGAACAAAGATTATCTTCAAAAGAGTAGAAAAATGGGTCACAAAGATGTTGGGTTATGACTTTGAAATCATGTACAAAAAAGGGAAGCAAAATGTTGTTGCAAATGCACTCTCAAGAAAGGAAGAGGATGTGGAAGCATTCCTTTGTGCCATTTCTATTATCCAACCTGAGTGGATAACCAAAGTAATGGATGAATGGAAGAATGATGAAGAGGTGTGCAAACTCATTCAAAAGTTGCAGCAAGATCCCAGCACATCTGAAACATTTAGCTGGAAAAATGATTCATTATGGTACAAATATCGCTTATATCTTTGTAATAATTCCCAACTCAAACAAAATATTCTTTTGGAGTTGCACACCTCTCCCTTAGGAGGGCACTTAATATTTTTCAAAATTTATGACAGGGTCAAGAAGGAATTTTTTTGGGATGGCCTTAAATCTGATATTCAAAATTTTGTGGCAGAATGTGTGGTTTGGCAACAAAATAAAGTTGAGACAGTTAATACCCTAGGTCTATTACAATCGTTATAAATTCCAAGTCAACATTGGGTGGAGGTTTCAATGTATTTTATCACGGGTTTACCCAAGTCCAAAGGAAAGACTATTATCATGGTGGTAGTTGATAGAATTACCAAGTATGCACACTTTTGTGCATTATCTCATCCATTTAAAGCCAATACATTTGCTACTACATTTATGGAAACAATTCAAAATCTACATGGAAACCCAAAGATTTTTGTAAGCGACAAAGATCCCATTTTTACAAGAAATTTTGGACGGAATTATTTTCTTGTTTGGGTACTTAATTAGCTCATAGCTTATCATATCATCCTCAATTTGATGGAAAAAATAAGATAGTGAACAAATGTTTGGAAGGATATCTTCGTTGCTTTGTATCTGATAAACATACACAATGGGTCAAGTGGTTACCTCTGGCTGAATGGTGGTATAACACTTCCTTCCATATTGCAGAAAGAATGACCACATTTATGGAACTTTATGGGTATCATCCACCCTCCATCACATCATCTTTAAGAGAAAATTATAAGGTTCAAGCAGTGGAAGATCGCATTGAGCATCAACAACAAGTTCTCAAACTATTAAAGGATAACCTCACTTTGGGGCAGAATCGAATGAAACAACAGGTAGATCAACATCACATAAAAATAATTTTTGATGCAGGTGACATGGTACTTTAAAAAGAAAATCCATACAGGTGAAATAGATTTCAGAAGAGAGAGTAATAACCCGTTTCGAGTTTTTTTTTTTTTTAATAACCCAACGTTTCAGACTTCTTAAGTGAGTCCATCATTAGGGGTAAATGCCAAATATTCTTTGAAAATATTTGTGAGGATTAGGGCAAAGGAATAATTATATAAATAGTAATTATTGAGGAGAAAAGTTTTTATGGTCGGTTGGAAGAACAAGAAAAAATAATTTAATTAATTTTTTTTTAATTAATTAATTAATTTATTTAAAGAGGGGATTATTGAAATATAATTTTAATAAGATTGTTAAAAATTGTTGTATTAAAAATTAAGAAATTATTACATAAAGGGGCTATATTATAGTATAAGATAGAAATTAAGAAAATGTTTGAGACTAATTGTTACATTTAGGATTTATTATTTTTAATTTTGATGTCACGAGAGGTATAATATATTAAGGGTTTCCAAGTATCGCTGATGTTAAGGCCATCATCGCGATTTATGTTATTTTTCATTTTTTCGATTTCTATGGCCTCTTTGATTTTTCTTTTTAGGTAATGCTCCTCTTTGGAGACAAGTTTGGCATCCTCCATCCATATGTAATGTGAGGATGAAAAAGCATGTTCTGCCAAGGCTGATTTTGCAGTTCTGTTCCTAGATATGTCAGCATCATGCTCTTTCAGTATAATGTTAAGGGATCTACCCGTTTCGCCAATGTATTCTTTTCCACAAGAGCACCGTATAATGTAAACTCCTCTTTGCATACTAGTGTCCTTAATGAAGTCTACAATATTTATAATAGTATCAGGGGGAGTGAAGGCAGTCTTAATGTTATGATTGTTTAGGATTCTGAAAATTTTATCAGTTGTTCCTTTTATGTAAGGTAAAGAGATTTTAGGGATGTAAAAGGTTCTCTTAATGTTATTTTTATTAAGGGTTTGGTAAATGGTTTTATTGATGACATTTTTATTATATCCATTATGTTGAAAGACATGGCAGAGATCGTTTATCTCATGCTCTAGGTGGTGAGAGTCCGAAATTCTAGACGCCCTAGTTGTTAGGGTTTTGATGATGCCAAATTTTTGCTTAGGATGGTGACGTGAGTTAGCATGAAGGTATATTTCTGTGTGAGTCTTCTTTCTATAAACTTTGGTGCTAAGTTTTCCATATTTTTTTGTTAAAAGGATGTCTAGGAAAAGTAATTGGCTATCGTTTTCAATTTCAATGGCAAATTTAATGTGACTAGAGAGACTATTAATTGTAGAAATTTTAATACAATTATGTATTTCTTGGATTCTTCTGATCTAACAATTATATGCCACTATTAAATACAGAATCCTTCTAATTAAATCTTTGCGGAAATTTAATCGCCAATTGCAAACACATGAAGAAAGATCAATCACACATAACACATATGTTTTTACCGAGAAAGCATAAAGCTAAAAACCCCACTATCATATATTATGTATACATCATGGATCATGAAACAATCTCATATAAAACTCTAATCCAAGAGCTCTTAGTACAATATACAATCGTCTCACACTTTCATACAAAAATTTGCTTATTCATGCACCAATTTATTGCCTCCTTACAACCTGCCTCCACTACGTAATCCCTGCTGATCACAATCCCTGAATGAATTCGATCTTGCCTTGCCTTGACTATGCAATCCTCATTGGCATCTCCAATGTGTGTTTGGTTGCAAGTGTGCACCCACTAATGTCACAACTAATACTCAAACTGTCCCTTACACCTATCTCGCAACTGGGTCTCCACTGGATCTGACATGCATGTAGTTAACAGTAGTAAAACTTCAGTTGCATGTGAGATCACTCCATGTGAATTAATTTAATATTTAACTCACTGACCTCTCACTAGTGTATATTTAGTTACAACTAGTTACAACTAGCACAACTGAGTTTAACTCACTTAACCGAGTTAAACTACTTTACAACTCACATAACTACACATCCAACTCTGTTACAACGAATTCCACTTGCATGTCCCACCAACCAACCTTTGAACTTGAAATTCCTTCAATCAACTGGTTTTCCACATCAGTTAACTGAAATGAAGTGCTTCAAGAGAATATATTATTATTTATTGTCTAATTATTATTAAGAGATAATAATAATCGACATGCATTCTATTTTTAGACATGCAATCCACGAACCGACTTCGCACATGCATTCCAAAAATAGACACCCACCCATACATAGGATTTTTTCAACCATCTATAAATAAACTCTCCCTATTGTTACACGTTATTTTGTCACCATGACATTTGACTGTCTATATAGGTTCATCACTAATATTATGCTCCCTTAGAGGTCAAAAACCCTAATGTTCCTAAACCAAGTCTTGGAATTGGAGAAAACACATTAAAACCCTAAAAAGTCTAACTTCGCACTTTTCGTAGCTCCTTCCTGCGGATCCACAGATATTTTTTCTATAGCTTGCAACACATCCCGCACGTTCTGCTTATAAAACCTGCGGACCCCCGAAAAACGTAAAATAAAGGAAAAAGTGAGTTCTAGAAGTCTAGCTGGATGAATATTCTCCCAACTAGAAGCTTCTAGAGGCACGATCAATTCGAGCTTTATCCCTCCACTCAAGGAGCTCTATCCCTTCAATCTTGGAGTTTATCCCTTGGTATATGGGGCTCAAATCCCTTGATGAGAGGAATCCATCCCTCTCTTCATGGAACTGAAACTACCTCCATTTCCCTATAAATTGAGCTCATGTTTCAGTCTCAAGGGTAGCTTGTAGATGGTAGACATACATGTTAGTTGCTGAAGAAATTCTCAAGAGAGCATAATCTCTATACTACTTATTATTGATATGAGAATGATTACACACTCATGTCTATAAATTCATGCTAGTTCAAAGAGAGGAATGCTTGTCAATTTGAAGGAGGAACGATTGTTCAGGACCTCGGGAGGAACTTGTACGACATCAAGGCATCAGGTTGTAAAGTTACTATTTTCATTCAAGACAATACATATGAATCTCATTTTCTCATTGAGTTGTTCTTGTGCTTATTTGAATAATTCAATACTTATATTCCTTGATCACTAAGTTAGATTAGTTGTTCTTAATTATTATATGTTGCAAGTTCTTTTAATTCTTTTGTCTGTATTTGATTGCATGTTCTACTTACTGAAGAAGCCTCTTAGGAGCGACTAGATAAAAGACTGCACCGAACATCAAATTTCAAGGTAGGGGCATGTCTTCTTTCTTTGTTTATAATAATTATGAATTGCAAATAATTTAGAGAAAATGATTTACAAATGGATGTTTGTTTCTAGCTTTCCATAGGATACTAAGGAGATCGCTCTTGTCTGCAAGAGGGATTTATCCGCTTAACAACTACAAATAGAATTTTCTCACCATTCTAAACATAGACATACACCTAAAAATAGCCTGCAGGCTCCACCTAGTTGTAGGTGCTTAATTTTCACTAGGATTATCATCTTGTTGAATATCAACACTCCCTCTCAACAAGAAAGGGATTATCCTTCACTCCAATCCTGTCTCTATTGTATTCGAATTTTCTCCTAGTGAGCACCTTCGTCAGAATATCTGCATCCTGATCTTCCGTAGGAATGTACTAAAGCAACATGATCTTCCGCTGCACACAATATCTGATATGATGATACCGGATATCTATATTCTTAGATCTATCATCAAACATAGGATTAATCAAGAGTTTAATGCAACTCTAATTATCACAATGAATCACTGTAGGATCTAAATGAGAACCAAACAAACCAACTAGGATCTTCCTCATCTAGATAGCCTCACATGTAGCTTGACTTGCTTCCATGTATTCCACTTCTACTGAACTGAGTTCCACGGATCTTTGTTTCTTGCTGTACCAAGAAAAAACTGTAGATCCGATACTGAAACCCCTCTTGGTGTGCTCTTTCTGTCCGTTGGGCTGCCCGCCCAATCTGCATCCGTGAAGCCATGCAACTTCACCTCATATATCTGTCTGTACCGTAAGCCATAGTCAAATGTGCCCCTAAGATATATCAGGACATGCTTGCCCGCCTTCCAAAAGAGCTTGGTAGGCTTAACCATCACTTGACTAAGCTGGTTCCGCTCATAATATATGTTTGGTCTTGTATTAACTAAATACATTAGTGCACCCACCAACTGTCGATAGACAGTAGCATCTAATACCTCTCCAGATGTAGCGTCCTATTTCCTCCAGTTTCTTGGAAGAGGAGTATCCATGGGTTTGCAACCCTTTATGTGAAACTTTCCGAGTATCTCCCTTGCATATTTTCCTTGAAACACAAAAATTTCACCTTCTCACTGCCATATTTCCAATCCAAGGAAATAGTGAAGGTGGCCCATATCCTTCATCTCAAACTCCTTTGCAAGGTCATCCTTGCATGAGTGTATCAGTTGCTCATCACCAATCAGTATTAAATCATCAACATAAAGAACAATGATTAAAATCTTACCCTCCACCACAATTTGGTATAGGTTTGCATTCGCCTCACTCTTGGTGAAACCGAGTATGGTGAAATAGCTGTCGATCCGAGTGTACTAAGCATGGGGTGCTCGCTTCGGCCCATACAACGCTCTTTTGAGTCTGCACACATGTAAGTCGCTGCTAAAGATCTAAAATCCTTCAGGCTACTCAATGTACACTTCTTCCTCAGATCCCATTAAGGAACACAGTCTTCACATCCATCTGATGAATGTGCCAACCCATCTACGCTGAGAGAGCAAGGATGGTCCTTATGGAAGAATACCGTGTGACACATGCAAAGGTTTATTTATAATCAATCCCCTCGATCTGTGAGAAGCCCCTGGCCAAAAATATGGCCTTGTATTTCTCAACACTCCCATAAAAAACTTGCTTTACCTTGTAGATCCATCTTGAACCTACCACTGATTTATCAACCGGCCTTGGAACAATTTCCCAAGCACTATTTCTGACAATGGATTCATACTCCTCGACCATTGCATCTACCCATGTGAGATCCTTCACTGGTTCCTGAAAGGAAGATGGCTCAATCACAATACATTTGCTCATTAGAGCCATGTATCCAGTGAATCGGTCAGGAGACTGTCTCTGTTTGCGTTGTGAAATCGTGACTCCTACATTCTGTGCTGCATCAAGCTTTAGCCTCTCAGCTTTTGTGGTATGCCTTCTTCCAGTTCTAATGTTTGGCTTTGTGTGAGCGGGCTTCTCCACTCCATGAACCTCCTCCTGTGGCTGATCCGCATCTAGAGAATCATCTTTGGGAACAAGCAGTTCCTCCTTTGCTTGCAATTCTAGCTCCCTCTCAAGTGACAATTTCATGGCTTTCTCCTCATTGAATTTTATATCCCGTCGCACCACAGTCATTCAAATGTTTGGAAAATATACATGATAATTATGGGGTGTTTTTGTGTACTCCAAAAATATCTCAACTTTAGTATCAGCTCTAGCTTCTTCCTAGCATTCTTGGTCACATGCACATTATAAACAGATGAGCCAAAAATCTTAAAGTGAGAAACATCTGGTTTCTTACTAGTAAAAGCTTCTTCAGGTGTACTCATGCCAAGTACTCTATGAGGACAACGGTTTTTCACATAAACCGCAGTGTTGCATGCTTTCGCCCACAAGTGCATTGGTAGGCCCTGATCATGCAACATAGCTCGTGCAGCACCCACAATCGTTTTGTTCTTCCTCTCAACGACCCCATTTTTCTACATGGGTTGTGAGGCACTATGAGTTCTCTCTGAATTCCTTCTTTTCTACAAAAGTCTTTGAATTCATTCGAGATGTATTCTCCACCATTATCGCTCTGCAGAGCCTTCACTTTCTTCCCCGACTCTTTCTCAACCAATGCCTTAAACTCATAGAACTTTGAGAATGTTTGATCCTTCTTCTGCATGAAGAAGATCCAACATTTACGAGAAAAGTCATCAACAAAAATAACATAATACCTGTGTTTTGTTGTTGAAGCAACCGAGAATGGTCCACACACACCTGTGTGAACTCTCTCCAAGATCATCGAAGCACGGTTATCCTTTTAATGAAAGGTGGAATTGAAAAACTTACGCATAGTACATCCCTTGCACTGATCTAATTGCGCAAGTGTACCCTTGGGAAGTCCAGTAGAAATCTGTTGCAAAATTTTCAGAGCGCCATGGTGAAGATGGCCCAACCCCCTGTGTCATAATTCGCCCTCATCCGGGCTCACCACTTCTTCTTCTTTGCCCACCATTGCAACACATCCATCTACCTCCATCTTGTAGAGATTCTTGAATCAAATCTCTATCCTCTTGGTTTGACCTATTATTTTATGTCACAAGAAAGCTTTTCCATCACTGAAAACAACATCATAACCTTTGTCCTCCAACATCACGACTGAGACCAAGTTTTTATTTAGACCTGGAACATGCATAACATCTTTCAACAGAAATGGTTTACCTGAATCCCTCTTAAAGGTAATGGTACCAATGTTGGTTGCACTGTATCGTCAATCGTAGCCTATCTCTATATGCATTTGGAGATCTTTCTCCTCCAAGTCACTGAAAAGCTCCTTATCTCCCGTCATGTGGTAAGAAGCACCACTATCAAGATACGACACCGATCCCATTACACTTGAAACCAAGCATGTGATCAAAGATAAATCAAGTTCAAATTGTGAGGCAAGGGCCTCACCAGCTGCAGCTCCAGCAACCTTCTTGTTCTTATTTTTTTGTGGGAAGTTAGTGGCGAGATGCCCATGTTCGTGACAGTGAAAACACTTCACCTTGGACAAATCCAGTTTTTTTCCTTTAGACTAAGATTCTAAATGGGATTTATTCCCCTTCCCTTTCCTTGCCTTGGAATCCAAAGCACAATCCTCTTCATCATCATGCTTTGATGAAGAGCCATCTCTAGTGTTTCACCTGAACTTCTCCTGCACTAGATCCGACCACAGTCGTTCCCAATCCGACAATTTTTCCAATCCGTTGACAAAGTCTTTATAACTGTGCCAACTCTTAGGAAGTCCCAAAAGAGCCAAACTCACCAAATCATCATCAGCAACCGTGATTCCCACACTCCCTAGTTCATCCCGACATTGGACAAACTTTGTGAGATACTTAAAAATATTTCCGCCCTTCTCCATATTGATCTTTTTGAGTTTATCCTTCCGCGCCAATTTCCTATGGTCGTTGTTGCTTTGGAAAAGATCTATCAAAGCCTTCCACATTTCAAATTGAGTGGCTTTCCCATGAAGGCTTCAAACAATATGGTCTTGCACACCTTCCAACAAAATCCTCCTCGTCTTCGCTACTTTCTTTTGCTAGGTTTCAAGTAATGCAACATCCGTCGAAGTGGGCTTAGGAGCATCACTGTCGACGAATTCTTTCAAGCCATTATCTTCAAGCACCACCTCCATCCTATCCTTCCATGCAATGTAGTTCGAGCTGCCCTCGAGTGCATACTCTAACTGCAAACCATTGAAAGCCATTTCGATGTTTATTCAACTATTGCACCAAGAAATTCTTGCAGCAAATTCAAATTGTTTACACCGACAAACTCAGCTACTGCTTCAATATTGCAATCTTCTTTGCTTCGATACCATGTAGAAATTTTAATACAATTATGTATTGCCTGGATTCTCCTGATCTAACAATTATATGCCACTGTTAAATACAAAATCCTTCTACTTAAATCTTTGTGGAAATTTAATCACCAATTGCAAAGACATGAAGAAAGATCAATCACACATAACACAGACGTTTTTACCGGGAAAGCATAAAGCTAAAAAACCCACTATCATACATTATGTATATATCATGGATCATGAAACAATATCATACAAAACTCTAATCCAAGGGCTCTGAGTACAATATACAATCTTCTCACACTGTCATACAAAAATTTTCATACTCATGCACCAATTTACTGCCTCCTAACAACCTGCCTTCATTGTGCAATCCCTGCTAATCACAATCCCTGAATGAATTCAATCTTGCCTTGCCTTGAATATGCAATCCTCATTGGCATCTCCAATGTGTGTTTGGTTGCAAGTGTGCACCCACTAATGTCACAACTGATAGTCAAACTATTCCTTTCACCTATCTCTCAACTGGGTCTCCACTAGATCTAACATGCATGTAGTTGACAATAGTAAATCTTCAGTTGCATGTGAGATCACTCCATGTGAATTAATTTAATATTTATTCACTGATCTCTCACTAGTGTATCTTTAGTTACAACTAGCACAACTGAGTTTAACTCACTTAACTGAGTTAAACTACTTTACAACTCACATAACTACACATCCAACTCTGTTACAACTTTGTATCACTCGGTTACAACAAAGTCCACTTGCATGTCCCACCAACCAACCTTTGAACTCGAAATTCCTTCAGTCAACTGGTTTGCCACATTAGTTAACCGAAATCAAGTGCTTCAAGAGAATATATTATTATTTATTTTCTAATTATTATTAAGAGATAATAATAGTCGACATGCATTCTATTTTTAGACATGCAATCCACGAACCGACTTCGCACATGCATTCCAAAAATAAATGCCCATCCATACATATAATTTTCTCAACCATCTATAAATAGACTCCCACTATAAATAGAATTTTCTCACTATTCTAAATCTAGACATACACCTAAAAATAGCCTGCGGGCCCCACCTAGTGAAGGTGCTTAATTTTCACTAGGATCATCATCTTGTTGAATCTCAAAATTAATGTGAGTTAAGAAATCATTTAATTTTGATTTACCATGGGTCCATTTTGCGAAAACATCATCTACATATCTTTTCCATTCTTTAGGGGTGAATGGAAAGGATTTGAGGGCTTTTTGTTCAAAATGTTCCATGTATATTTTGGCAATTATAGGGGATAGAGGTGGGCCATGGCTACCCCATGAGTTTATTCATAAATTATTCCTTTGAAACTGAAGAAAGATGATTTTAAGCACAATTTGAGGAGGTCTACAGTCTCACTATCTGTAATAGTTTTCATAATATTGATGGCTTCATCTATAGGTATCATAGTGTATAGGGAGACAATGTCGAAACTTACCATGAGATCTTCGTCTTTCATATCAAGGTTTTTGGTTCATTGAACGAAGGATGCAGAGTCTTTGATATACGACAAGGTGTTTCTGGCAAGGGGGCGAAGCTTTTTGGCAAGGTATTGAGCAAGGAGGCAGGTGGGTGAACCTATGGTGTTGACTATGGGTCTTAGAGGGACACCTTCTTTGTGAACCTTGGGAGCACCATATATTCAAGGGGTGATAGAGCTAGAAGGGGTGATTCTCTTTTTTATGATGGTGTCAAGAGACGAATCTTTCATTTTTTTGGTTACTTCCTTAAGAATTTTAGCGCTGGGGTCTCTATTTAAGATTTTATAGCAACCACTATTGTTAAGGTGATCTTCCATTTTTTTATCATATTCCGACTTGTCCATTATTATCGTTGCATTACCTTTATCTGCTTTTAAGATAATTATATTTTTGTTCTTTTTTAGGTTATTTAGGGCAAGTTTTTCTTCCTTGGATATGTTACACAGAGGCGGTTTGGCATTTTTAAGGACCTTTGCAATGTATTATCTTATTTCCTTAGCTTTGATAAGGTTAAGATATTTTATGTCAATTTCTATATTACTAATTATGTTGTCAACCGGGATTTTATTGGGAGTAATGGCAAAGTTTAGACCCTTATGAAGAAGGGAAGTGGAGGCTTGGTCTAGGTTAACGCTGGAAAGGTTTATGACAGGGGGATTGTTAAATCCTTCATTGTGCGAATTTTTTAGGGATGGGTGAGAGACCTCGTGGAAGTCTATAGGCCCAGGTATGAGATCTATTTTGTGAGCTAGTTTCATAACACCTACCGTTTATAGAACTCCCAACAGAATCTCCATCCAGTGTATCCAACTAATAAGTGTTTTTTTCAAGGATAACCTGTACTCGAAACAAGGCAATCCACAAATTATAAAACTTGTCATGTTTGCCTTTATCATATCCAAGTGAGTCCCATTTAAGTGCAAGATCTCCAATTTATAAGTCCCATTCTTTGCCCTTTCTATCAAATGTAGTCTTCACCCTTTGTTGGTGGGGTACAACTTGGTTAAGGTTGCTTCCCTTTGTTGTCGTACTTCTATCATTTTATAAACCTTTTTTTGCATCAGTCTGACACTTGGTGTTTTCTCTTGCAATAATTTTACCACTGAGACTTTGAGGTTCATAAAAATACCACATCCATTCTATTATCACAGTCTAGTTTCATAGTAAAAGGGTCAGTGGTTTTAATTTTTATTAAAAAATTTCAAGTGCCCTGATAGTTATTTTCAACATTGTTTTGGAAAATCTAAAGCAGAGGCCCTGACAAATCAAACATCACCACAACCAAAACATGAAATTTAGCACATAATATTGAGCATTGCCATTTCATCTCGAAAAACTCACTATTATAACCCGGGTGGAAAATTTTGAGATCTGGAGATTGGTAGATGATTGGTTAAAGTTGAAAGCATATGGACGATGGTTTCAAATGGATACGAAATAAAAAAATAAGTTTTTTTATTTAAAAAAAATACATATATTTGGTTTATGTGACTATTATAACCTGGGTTGAAAATTTTGAGATCTCGAGATTGGTAGATGATTGGGTAAAGTTGAAAGCATATGGACGATGGTTTCAAATGGATACGTCATAAAAAAATAAGTTTTTATTTCAAAAAATATACATATATTTGGTTTATGTGACTATTTGACAGTTTATGGTTTATTCAAGTAAAAGGTATGAGGAATGTTGAGCGCCCCACAGGCCTGATTTCGATATGCCACCGAGAAGTCCACCAAGCTGAAACCACAAGTCCACATGTCAAATCAAAGTCCAAGCTCAATGCACCAAGTGACCAGGCCAAAAGGGGAAGCTTAGCTTTTGCAAAATGCATCCGAAAAAAAATATGAGTTCCGGTGCAAGAAACAAAAAATAAATTTTTAATGTCCACAGGCTAAAAATAGCCTATAGGATATAAAGAGGTAAGGGTTGATTTCCATAATAAATGTGATATAAATATTATATCACAGAATAAACATTGCGCCGAGGTTTACCATCATCAAGTGCTAGGGAGCAGTTTAACAATCCATGTTCAAGCAAACAAGATGCCAAGGGTTGGGAGGATGAGTTTTTAGCTTCCATTTGCAGGTTGTATGGTAGAAGAGGTGCGCCAAATGTGGAGATCTCTTAGGGTTATGTGCACAAAAATTCCAGCTATGAAAAGAAAGACTACGAAGGTATCGACTCTCGGTCAAACCCCAGTCCAAGGATTAATTTTCCAAGAGAAGGAATCTACTGAAGCATCCAATGCCCATTTCCAATTGCAAAGAACGCCATGTTTTGAACAAGTGTTCATTCAAGTTCCAGTTCGCAAGAGAAATGGAGCAACATGGTACAGAGAGATCCATCATGTGCCAAGCTAATTCACTGTTATGGACAAAGTGAAAATGACAGAACCCACAAAAACCCAGGGCCAAGCCATCTATCTAAGAAGACACACCCCCATTAAAAAAAAAAACACGTCTATTCAAATAAAGCATGTCCTTTATATAATATTGATTACAACGCAGTGTTGGGTGCCATTGATAAGATGGGAAGGAGTCTCCTAAGTATTTTCTTATTGGTAATTATAGAGGTGTATTGTCTATAGGAAAGGCATTTAACTTCAGAAAGATTCAAATTCCAATTGTCCAGACCCTGACGCAGATAACGAATCAATTTGCAAAGAAGGTAAATATTAAATGGTATGGAATGTCTTTGGAGAAATGTATTGAATTGCAAAGGGAAACATAACAGTGCTTCAAGCATGAAAATGACACCATGCCATCTATTGGAAGAGTTCGACTCAGTGTTTGTCGATGACAAAAAAATGTTTACCAGCCGGTAAAAGACAAATTGACTTGAAATTGTCATCCAGAGAGAGGAGGAATGGTTAGGTGAAGGTGATCGTGTGCGTATGTTGAGGTTCCTCCAGGATACCAATTTACTGTTTTAAATGTATATCTAGCAGCAGGGTTGATACTTCTACTAAAATTTAACATACCAAACAATATTTGAACGAAGAGAATTGTATTAAAATTGATGCAGTTTAGAAATAATTATTAGTATTGAGGAGATAGATAATTCTAAGCTTCCTAATCCTAGAATTTTCACTGCTAAGGATGACATGCAGTTAAAAAAACTACTATTTTCATTGTGGAGATCATGAAAGAAAAATTTTTAGTCTCGAGGCTACGAGTCCCATATCAAAATCAACTTTTGAGGTGGCAGACTATCCTAAGGTTTTAGGAGCGTGATCATCTTGTTTTTAAGGCAATAATTCAAGCATATTAAACAGATGACAACACACACAATAAAGGAAGTTATAATTTTGTGTTTAATTTTAATTACTACAACAAAATGCCATTGAAAAATATAGTGTTACATTTCTTTTCTACTATCCTCAATGTTACAACTTTGTCTAATTTTGTTCAAAGCTCCAGTTTATATATAAATTTTAGTATTAAAAACCGGTCGGTTTGAACCAATAATCGGTCAAATCAGTTGGTTTATTGGACAATCAGGTCAAACAAGCACAAAAACCTAGTTCAAGGTTTGGTTTCACCCAAAAACCAAAAAAAATGGTGTTAACCGACTGGTTTAGGATGGAACAAGCTAGTTTATGGTCAAAACGGTCAGTTCCGTCCTAAGCTGGTTGGTTCACTACCAAGGCCGCGACGGACCCACATGACATCGTTTAGGAAGGTTCCAGGGTATTTTGGAAGGAAAGTAAGGGTCGTTTCCCTCCAAAAACACCCTCTCCAACCCTTTAAAAGGAGCTCACAATCCTCATTTGCCTCAAACATCTCATTTGATGTTTTTGTGTGTTTGATTGGGAGCTTGGAGAGTGTTAAGTTTTTGTTGGAGTAGTGGAACAACAAAGAGTTTGAGCTAAGTAGTAGCCATCATGCCTCCAAAATCCAATGATACTGCATGGGATCATTGTGATATGATTGATGACAAAATGATCTGCAAATATTGCCAAAAATCTATTGGAGGAGGGGGTATTTACATATTCAAGCAACACTTTGCTGGGATAGGAGACCATGTAAAGCCATGTGGAGCACCAAATAGAGGAATAGGGCATATTAGGGCAGAATACCTTCAAAATTTTGAGACTCAAGGCACTGAACCAATAAAGAAGTTTGTGACTCAAGCAGTTGCAAACTTTGGGAGTTGAGACTCACTCAACTGAGTTTGATCATGATGAAAAGTTTCAAGTGATAATGTTAATCACTAATATCATATATGTAGATTTGTAGTAGGCCAACGACCCCATAGTTTGTAGGATTTGTGTTTGAACTGTAGAGGCCATTTAGGGACTAATTGATTATATATTTTGTTGTTGATATGTATTGCACTTGGTGCCATTTTGATAAATTCACCTTTACATGGTATATATATGAAAAAAATTTGCATATTTTGTGTCTATTGGTTTGGAATCATGGTTTTCAATCTTAAAAATAGTTTTTTCATTAAAAATTAATTATTTCATGTGTTTTTTTAAAACCGGTTCATTGAGATCTAACTAGTCCCGGTTTGACCGGTTCTAGTTGTTGAAATTGGCAACAAGAAATATTGAAAATGACATCAAAATAGATTCTAGGTTAATTTCCCCTTAACTAAATTAGAAGGAAATTGTAATTCCATATCACATGACATTTTGTACGAGTTAACTGAGCCGAGAAGAGTTAGTTAGCTCAGTCAATTTGCATTGAGGGTCAAAATGGAGGCATGCAAAGGTCTCTCTAAGTTTTAGGGGGTCCAGTTATAGTTTATTTTGAGTTGTAATTATTTAAATTAATTATTTGAGTTAAAATCATTTTAACTAGTTTTAACTGATGGAGGAACTAGTGAGAGGTCTAGTGAATTAAATAATATTTAATTCACATGCAGTGACCAAACGGATAACTGATAATTCACTCTAAATAGTTGTTGCAGGTCAGTTTTAAGGAAGACCCAATTGAGATTGGAGCTAAAGGGAAGTATACTATTAGTTGTATAATTAGAAAATTGTACAGGTGGTGCATGGAGTCAAAATGATGCCTTGGATGTATTGCGCAATCAATTAGTTGGAATTTCCTCATTAATAAGGGCTCAATTCCCTGAGGAATGTGTAAGAAAGACTGACCAACCCAGAGGCAAGTTTTTGGATAAATATTGGACCAAACTTGCTGGGATCAATGTGAGATAGTCAGAGATAGTGCAGAGAGCTCTCAATCCTAAGAGAATCATTGTATTGTTTTATATTATTGACTTAATGAAATATAAAAAATGGCAGGGTTTGTAGCTGAGGCGTTCCCCAGATACATCTTTGTGTTGTGTGATTGAAATTATTTCTCTTTCTTGTTCATGTGATTGTGCGATTGTGATTGGTTTCCGCAATTTGTAGAATAGAGTCAAGCATTTTTTTAGCATATTACAAGATTTATTGAATCTATGTGGATTTTCTACATGGTATAAGAGCAAGAATCACTATAGAAGAGAAGAACCAGAGTTTGTTTTGAACAGGTGAATCGAATTTGCGGATTTATTCTTCAGGACCGACAATAGATCAAGATGTCTTTCTCTAGATTGAGACTCGAATATTCCCTTGAGGGTAGTTCGAATTACATAGCTTGAAAGGACAGGATGGAGGAAGAGTTGGAGAAAAACAAACTAAAGGAATTCATAGACATTGTTATTCCCAGGCCCGCAGTAGAAAATGCTCAAAATATTTATGCATGGAAGAAGAATGTAGAAAAGACGAGAAGGATTATGTTAGAAGGGGTTTGAGATCATACTGTCTCGAACCTCCATGGAAAGGAAACTCCATATGCTATTTGGAAGGCCTTAACATATTATTTTCAGAATAACAGTGACCACAAGAAGATGACGTTGAAGGACAAGCTCAGAAAAGTTAATACATGGAGGAAGGCGACACAATACCAAAATACTTGACGAAGTTCACTCAATGTTGAGATGAGCTTGGAAGTGTTGGTGTTACTGTTTTCGAGGATGATCTAGTAAGCCTAACACTTCTAGGCCTTCCCAAGAGCTGGCACAACTACCCGAATTCAGTAAATGGGAGGGAGAAGCTACCAGAGTGGGAGCGATTGTGGTCCGACTTGGTGCAGGAAGATATTAGGAGAAACACCAGAGACGGGACCTGTTCTAAAGAAGAGGAATTTTTATTAGTCAACAAAGGAGGAAATAAAGCCAAGGTAAATAAGTTCCAAGGAGAAGAGGGAAAGAATAAAGACTTATACAACATCAAGTGTTTTCACTATCACAAGTTCGGGCACTATGCCACAAAATGTCCACAAAAGGCAAGCAAGAAGGAGCTCGCAGTTGCAGCAGCAGGTGAAGCTCTAACTTCACAATTCGAGTTTTATTTTAATCTAATTTCATGCATGGCCAACACTGTAATGGGATGCATGTGGTATATCGATAGCGGTGCCTCATTCCATATGACGGGGAATAGAGATATCTTCAATGACTTAGAGGAGAAAGACCTTAAGAAAAACATGGAGTTTGGGGAAGATGGGAGGTATAATGGGACTGACATAGGTAAAGTTACCTTTCAGAGGGAGTTTGGCTCCCCTATCAGACTTACAAATGTTTTGTTTTTTCCAGGACTAAAGAAGAATCTTGTTTCCGTTGCGGTATTGGAAGACCATGGCTATGATGTGATATTTATAAAATGAAAGGTTTTCCTTAAACACATCACTACGGGATAGGTGAAAAAAAATGGTGTGCGAGTCAACCTGTATGCTCTCGAGGTAGAAGATGCATGCAAAGATTTGAAGAGCAATGAGAAGGTTAGACATTTGGTGGTTAAGAGGGAGAATGAATTACCTCTCAACATGCAACCTTAGAAGCAGCCTTAGAAAGTTGAGGAGCAACCAGAATTAGAGAAGCAAAGAGGAGACTGAGTGGAGACATCCACTCAAGAAGATACCTCCAGTAGGGGGGAATTTCAAGCTAAGTGGGTAGAGGGAGAACATGAACCCATACCTCCAGATGAGAGGTGGGGTGATGTGAAGTCATAGTCCCAAGAGTACACAAAGTCTGGCAGGGTCCATTGAGATGTATTTTCTCATGGATCATTACCTTGCTACGGGGGCCCACAATACATAATCGCAGGATGAATCAGTGGCGATTGATGTAGTCATATGTGAGAGTGACATACACAGAGATGAGAAATAGTCATATATTGGAGTGTAGAGCAGAGTTGGTAGCAGTGTAGATGGCACATTTCAAAGTCAGAAACAGTGCAAAGTCAACAACAATGCAAATTTTTCAGTTGATAGTGCAATAGCTAGTAGCAGTTAGAGACTCTGGTGACAGATGCATCATACTGATTCAAGTTGGATGCTTTTTAGTTTTAGAAGTTGCAATAGCAACAACACTAGAGAAAAGTGTTGCATGTCGAACATTTCAAAGGTACAATATCGAGATAGAGTTGAATACATTTTTTTTTGAGAGGGAGTGTTGAAATTGGCAACAAGAAATATTGAAAATGACATAAAAAATGATTCTAGTTTAACTTTCCCTTAATTAAATTAGAAGGAAATTGTAATTCCACATCATATGACAACTTGTACGAGTTAACCGAGTCAGGAAGAGTTAGTTATCTCAGTCAATTTGATTTGAGGGTCAAACTGGAGGTATGTAGAGTTATCTCTAAGTTTTAGGGGGTCCAATTACAATTTATTTTGAATTTTAATTATTTAACTTAATTATTTGAGTTAAAATCAATTTAACTAGTTCTACCTGATGGAGGAACTACTGAGAGGTCCATTGAATAAAATCATATTTAATTCACAAGCAGTGATCAATCAAATAACTGATAATTCGATCTAAATATTTGTTGCATGTCAGTTCTAAGGAAGACCCAGTTGATAGTGGAGTTAAAGAGAAGTGCACTATTAGTTGTATAATTAGAAAATTGTACAGGTGGTGCATGGAGTCAGCAGGACGCCTTGGATGTATTGCACGATCAATTATTTGGAATTTCCTAATTAATAGGGGCTCAATTCCTTGATGAATGTGTAAGCAAGACTGAGCAACCCTAAGGCAAGTTTTTGGTTAAATATTGGGCCAAAATTGTTGGGATTAGTGTGAGACAGTAAGAGATAGTGCAAAGAGATCTCAAGTCTAAGAGAATCATTGTATTGTTTCATATTCTTGACTTAATGCAATATACAAATAACAAGGTTTTTAGTTGAGGCTTTCCCCAGATACATTGTTGTGTTGTACGATTAAAATTATTTCTTTTTCTTGTTCATGTGATTGTGTGATCGTAATTGGTTTCCGTAATTTGTAGAATAGATTCAAGTATTTTGTTTTAGCATATTACAAGATGAGTTGAATCTATATGGATTTTCTACACCGGTTTGAAACTGAGTTTATTAGATGGCCCGGTCTGGTCACGGGTTTTGGTTTTTAATACCATGGTATAAATTGCATAACTGAAAATGGAAATTTAATATTGAAGGACAAGGATAAAATAATTATGAATAGTTGTTGCCATTTCTCTTTGAGTGATATTTTCTCCCCTGAAAATGACCTCAAGTTTTTAGGTCATGAGTAATAGATGCAGTCTGCTAAAGTATAGTAGGGTAAATATTGGCATGAGTAGTATTTTTATTTTGCTCGTTTTAATAATAGTCCTCATGATATTATTTAACAGAGATCCCACAATTTTGGGTACTAAATCACTTCCATATTTCCAAGAGCACAATCAGTAAGCTACAAAAATGCAGAGGTTGAGATTTTCTAGGCATAAAATCAAGAGTCAATAACATATGGCAGATTTAAGTGGCATCACATTTCAAGATAAAGACCAATAGTTCTAGATTTTATGGCAAGGATCAACGAAACATTGGACTCCAAGCCTCCAAACATTCGAGATTCACAAGTTTATTTTAGTTTATTTTCATTTAATTTTATTTCCATAAAGATAGAAACATAATGAGATTGTTTTCTAGATATTTTATTATTTTATATGTCATAGGGGTTGGGAATTTTTTGAAGAAAAAGTATTATGTGTTTAGATATGATATTAATATAATCTGTTATAAACAAGTTTACATGTGCAAATTTTTTAAAATTCATGTATTGGTGGTTTTCTGTCAATGTTTCTACTGTGTATTTTTCTTCTAAGCCATAACTTTGATCAATAAGTCTTCAGTGTTTGGAAAAATAGTGATTGAACTCAAATTCTTTCTGAAAGCTCAAATTTATATTTTCCAAATTACTTCTATGTTGTTCAACTTAAATATCATTAACATAATTCTTCTCGATCTGTTTTTTATATTTATTTTATACTTTCCCATATCATATCTAATTGTTGAATTTTCTAAAAAACCATAAATTATTTTTCTCTTGTTAAATTGTCTGTATATCCCGTGATTAACAATATTTACACCATACTCCATGCCCAATGGTCCCTGTTCTCGTGTTTCCAAACCAATCTCATCTCATCAATTAAATCTGGCCAATGAGCTTATAAACCTACTGTTAAAGTGATAGTGAGTGGTAGAGTTTTAAGGAAAAATCACTCAATATATTGAAGGGCCATCTTCCAATCTAAAATGGTTAGAGGTTACTTTAATTTTTTCCTTATACATTCGGGGTTTGATAGTCGGAATGAAATTATTCCTATTAAAGCATATGAAAGTTCATTTTTAAGTAAACTTGAGCTACATGAAAAGATGAATATACAAGTTTTACCTATTTTATTTGAGGATTATAAAAAAAACATGAATTTTTTTTGCAAGGTGTGGATAAGAGGGATAATAAGAAAAATGTTGCTTTTCCTTTTGAAAATGATCATGAGGTTTCTTATGTAAAGTTTAAAGACATTAAACGAAAAACATTAAAGGATGAAGATGGTCTTGTAACTTTTCCTCAATAAAATGTTTTTCAAGATCTATTGGCAAACGTGTTGGAATTAGAAATAGAGGTGAATTTTGTGTTGTTTATGGATTATGCACATGATTTTCAGCTGAATAGTGAGTTTTCATTGCAAAGGATTTACATTTTCTTTGAGGAAAGTAAAAGAAAAGGGCGAGCAAATAGCCATTTGCATGATCGGTTACATTGGAGTTTTGAGTTCAGCTGACAATACATTTATTGAGATTAGGGTAGGATTTTTTAAAATAAGCTCATAGTCAGAGCATCATTTCAACAATTTTGGTTCTCAATTTTCAGTCAGTCTTTTCAATAAGAATTGAACGCAGTTAAAGAGAAGGTCACAATTATTGAGTTGAGATCAGCCCAATGGTTAGGCACATGGTCAACGAGTTATTTTCTACTCACAAGAGGACATCATCCCCATTATAGCAAGTTGTTATCACAGTCTAGTTTCAGAGTAAAAGGGTGAGTGGTTTTAATTTTTATTAGCAAGTTAAATTGTAAGCGTTGTTTTGGAAATTTTAAAAAGAGGTGTTGACAAATCAAACATCAACACAACCGAAACATGGAATTTAACACGTAGTAGTGAGCATTGCCATTTCATCTAACAACATTCATTGTTATAACTAGGGTTGAAAATTTCAAGATCTGGAGATTGGTACATGATTGGCTAAAGTTGAACGCCTATGGATGTTGGTTTTAGTGTCAAATTGATACTGACATTTAAAAAATAAAAAAATTATTTCAAAAAGTATACGTTTTCCATATGCCACCGAGAAGTCCACCAAGCCAAAACAAGAAGTCCACATGCCTAATCAAGCTCAATTCCGAAAGTTGCAAGCCCACAAGGGGTAGCTTAGCTTTTTCCAATGCATTAAAAGTACGTTTGGGCACCTGTGAATATAAAGAGTAGGCCTTCATTTCTATGATAAATGTATAAACACTGCGCAGAAATTTACCATCATCAAGCGCTAGGGAGCAGTTTAAAAATCCATGTGTCAAGCAAACGAGATGCCAAGGGTTGGGAGGACAAGTTTATAGCTTCCATTTGTAGGTTGTAGGGTAGCTGAGGCGCCCCCAGTGTGGAGATCTCTTAGGGTTATGTGCACAACAATGCCAGCTATGAAAAGACAGACCACCAAGGCATCAAACCCCAGTCCAAGTATTAATTTGCTAAGAGAGAATCTACTGAAGCATCCAACACCCATTTCCAATTGTAAATGTTGAAGAGTGCCAGGTTTTGAACAAGTGTTCATTCAAGTTCCAGTTCGCAAGAGAAATGGAGCAACAGGGTATGGCGAGACCTGAGGTCCATTATGTGCCAAACTCATTCACTGTTATGGACAAAGTGAAAATGCCAGCACCCACAAAATCCCAGCGCCAAGCCATCTATCCAAGAGGATACACCCCATTCTAAAAAAACACGTTTATTGAAATAAAGCAGGTCCTATATACAATATTGATTACAACGCAATGCTAGATGCCATTGATAAGATGGGAAGGAGTCTACTAAGGATTTTCTTGTTGGTAATTACAGAGGTGTATTGTCTGTAGGAAAGGCATTAACTTCAGAGAGATTCAAATGCCATCTGTCCAGATCCTGATGCAGATAAAAAATCAATTTGCAAAGAAGGTAAATGTTGAAAGGGTATAGATGATGTCTTGTTCCTCTGTTTTTAAATGGTATGAAATTTCTTTGGAGCAATATATTGAATTACAAAGGGAAACATGACAATGCTCCAAGCATGAAAATGGCACCATGGCATCTATTGGAAGAAAATTTGGCTCAGTGTTTGTCGATGAAGAAAATGTTTACCTGTTGGGTAAAAGACAAATTGACTTGAAATTGTCATCCAAAGAGAGGAGGAATGGTCAAGTGAAGGTGATCGTGTGCATATGTTGAGGTTTCTCCAGGTTACCAGTTTACTGTTTGAATTGTATATCTAGCACCAAGGTTGATGCTTCTACTAAAATTGAACATGACAAACAATATTTGCAGGAAGAGAATTGTATTAAAAATGATAAATAATTCTTATTGTTGGGGAGATAAATAATTCTAAGCTGCCTAATCCTATCATTTCCATTGCTAAGGATGACAAACAGTTAAGAAAACTATTATTCTCATTGTGCAGATCATGAGAGAAAAAGTTCTAGTCCTGAGGCTACGAGTCCCATATCAAAATCAACTTTTGAGGTGGCAGGCTATCCTAAGGTTTTAGGAGCGTGATCATCTTGTTTTTAAACAGATGACCACCAGCACAATAAAGGAAGTTATGAGTTGGTGTTTAATTTTACTTACTACAACAGAAGGCCATTGAAAAATATAGGGTTGCTTTGTTTTTCTACTGTTACAGCTTTGTCTAATTTTGTTCAACGCCTGAGTTTCTGTATAAATTGCATAACTGAGAATGGAAATTTTATATTCAAGGACAAGGATACAACAATTATGAATAATTGTTACCATTTCTCTTTGAGTGATATTTGCTCCCAGAAAAACGACCTCAAATTTTTGGTCATGAGTAATAGATGCAACCTACTAAAGTATAGTTGGGTAAATATTGGGATGAGGAGTATTTTTATTTTGCTTGTATTTACGAGTTTGGCACAGCTCTCTCATTAGTGAACTGTCACAATCTCCATCTCTACATCCCTCACCGTGTCCATCAGCAAAGGATTTCTCATTCTTCCACTTGCCCCTTCTTTGCAGCAAACAACTTAGGAAGGAGGATGACTCTGGCTTTGCAGCAAACAACTTAGGAAGGAGGATGACTCTGGCTTGGTTATTATTGACCAGTGGTTTTGAACCATCCGGATATTAAGATTAAAATATTTGTTGGAATCGTCCGATGTGAGGATGGGGAGGCAACTGGTAGTTGGAACCCAATGAGGATAAATATTGTTGCTTTTGGTGGATATTTCTGTTGCATGTGTGCTGCAGTTTTTAATGTTAGCTGGAACCCATGGAGGACATTTCAGTTGCTTCTGGTGGCTAAGGCGGTTACATTTGTGCTGTATTTATCTGGAACCCTATATTGGACAATTTTTATTGCTTTTGGTGGCTATCGTTGCCTTATGTTGTGGCAATGGCTTCGCCTTTGCTACGAAGGGAGCTACGAGGGTTGGACAGAAGTAGCACTGCAAGATAGACAGCGTAGAAGTTTGAGCGGTTGATCTAGCTTTCCTGGGTAGATTATAGGATGGGGAGGCAACTGGTAGATGGAACCCAATGTGGATAAAAATTGTTGCTTTTGGTGGCTATTTCTGCTGCATGTGTGCTGCAGTTTTTTAATGTTAGCTAGAACCCGTGGAGGACATTTCAGTTGCTTCTGGTGGCTAAGGCGGTTACATTTGTGCTGTATTTAGCTGGAACCCTATATTGGACAATTTTTATTGCCTTTGGTGGCTATCGTTGTCTTATGTGTTTCGTCGTCTCTAAGTTTTTTAACGTTAGTACATATGCTGGATTGATGGATATGGTGGAAGGGGTAGACTGGGCTGTCTGATGGCCTTGGTTGCAATCATTTTTTTTGGGTCTGAGTCTTATGGGGAGTAGGTTGCCAATTGGACAGTAGTTCAAGCTGCGGCGGAGAATTTAGAAATAGCTATGTGGGATCTTTTTGTTATTTTTGGCTAGTCTCATCTACTGACCCAATATGTCATGGATACCTCTTACATATCCTCATTGGGTTTTCACATGTTGAGATTCTAAAATGTCAACTATTGGGCACTTTTGGTCATCAGAAGCACTTGAGATTATCCTGACCTTTCTTCTGACCATCATTGCAATGTTTATTCTCCTCTCTATTTACCATACTCACAAATCCAATGGTTGCACACGACGGGGATGAATCAATATTTCCATCGTCTTCTCAGACTTCGTCATCTGAACCTGATCAGCTAGGGTCTGAGTTTTGCGATAAATGGTATAGGTTTTGGTATGGTTGGTCGAGTTTCTTCATCATCTCCCGCCCATGCAAGAACATGAGTATCAGAATTCGCAAAAGATGGTGGTCAATTCCAGGATGTTTATGTTGTTGCTGCTGTCATCTGTAATGCAGATGATCCCTGCTATGGTTTTTTGGTAACCGGTATTCAATTACTACTGGTATTTGGTCTTTTCCGGATAATTTTGAATTTGAATTTCCGGTTTACAATTGGAACGTTACCAAAGCTCCATTGGATATCCATTTACGTTTCAAACGATCTGGATTGATACTTATGTCCTTTCACCTATCTACAAATATTTCTTTGGGATTTGGTATGAATGTCTGATTGTCATCATTGATACCCAGGTCGAGACTTCTTTTGGAAGTTGATTAGAATAATCATTTTTTTTCCTTATCGTGGTATTAAGGACAATATTTGGGGATTTGGTCATGATGGAATTAGGTGGATGAGGATTTTTTCATCCGACCTTTGCTCAGACAATAACTACTCGATCCACCACCTTTCTTTGCGTCTTCAGTCATCTCATATAGAATTATGCTATTGACGGCTATCCTCATAATTTTATATCATTCATCTAGCCTTCTTTTACTCCAAGTCTACGACCTTTCCTCTTGAACGATTGTACAACATCTATGCTTCGTGGCGGCTAACCTTTAAAATTCTTTACTCCTTGCTCAGCTGTCGAATTAATACTTGCTTTTACTCCAGCGGCATTTCTGTCCTGCCCTCTTTATCTACCCACGTCCTATCCTTGCTGAGATAGTGCAGTGACGAATATTACTGTCATCTGCTGTTAATCCTCATATGGCGGGCACAGGTGTTACCTTTCCAAGGAATTCCGCCGCTCGTAAGAAGTATCCAGATCCAAATGTTATCGGTCATTCTATCTCCTTTCCGGGGGATGACATTGATGAGCTAATTGTGAAACAGGGTATCCAAACTTCCTTTGCTGAAGCATCTCGGTTGCCTGATTGCCAAAAACATCAGAAGCGTGCTGGTCGCCGCAGGAAGAAGTCTTCTTGTTTTAAACAGAAGATGGATATTAAGGAAGTGTCTCTTGACTATGATGATCTTTGTAGGCGAGTTGTAAGCCTTCAGAAGCGAGAGGTTATTGGCAGATGGCTATTTCTGGAAAACGGTGATTTTGATACGAGCAAATGGATCAGTAAACACTGGAGCTCAATTATTGGCTATTCTTCGAAGGTTAGTACTCTCATCAATGGTTGGTTCAGCATCCACTTCATGGATGAAGGAGACGTTCACAAGATCATCTGCAGAACCTGGGTTCGGGGCAGAAGTTTTATGCAGCTTATTCCCTGGTATTTGGGTTTTAATCCAGTTTTGGAGGCCCCTCGAAATTGAATTATTTGGGTGAAACTCCCGGGTCTCCCCCTAGAATTCTGGACACTTAAGGCCCTTTGGGCTATTGGCAATGCCATTGGCTCCACTAAGTATATTGATCCAAGTATAGTGGGTGCCAGTGATAAGCGGATTGCATGGATTTTGGTCGAACTTGAATATTCTGGGGGCCTGCCAGGCGATATTGATCTACTTTGGGGCAACAGGAGGCATAGGCAATGCATAGACTTCTGGGGAATTCCGTTCCGTTGTCTCATTTGCCATCGTACTGGAAATATTAGAGATCATTGTCCATATCGCTTGCGTAAGATCCGTTCTGGTGCTGTTTCTATTGATTCGATGGGTGGTCGGCGGACAAATGCTGCATCGGGTGCTCATGGAGCACATAATTCAGGTAATTCTAGCCCCATTAATTCTGAAGATGATGCTTTTGTGACTGCTCAGGATCAGTCGGATGGTATTCTTAATAACCGTCGTGTTTTGGACTCGGAACATGATTATGATCTAACTGATGACCTTGCACCCTTTCGTTCATCTGGCTCTTTGGTTCCGGAGAATATTAATCCTACTATTCAAAGTCAAAGGTCCAATCCTGATGACTCCCATTTGGCCATACCAAAGGATAACGAAAATCAGTTATCATCACATGGTGACCCCCCTCTCCATTCTTCCACTAATTTTCACATTGGTGAATCGTCTACCCCGCCGAGTAATTCATCTTATGGTCCCCACATGACACTTGAAATTTCACCTGAATCTGCTGATCCCATCAACCTCCCGGACTCCCCTAGGAACTCTATAGGCAGTGACCTAGAATCTATTCTGGAAAACCCCAATAATGACTTGGCTGCCCTTACTGTTTTCGATAGGCCTCCTTTGTCGACAGACTCTAGACCAACCTCCCTACGTTCATCTATACAACCTAGTAGAGGCAGGTCAAAGTCGGCCAACAAATATTCTAGGGGGAAGTTCAAAGCCATTGCCCTTTTTTCTGAGAATGAAGACGATCTGACTGACATCCCGATATCGATCAGTGAAGGAACATGGTCTAGTCCTCGGGCGCTTAGAGCAAGCAACCCGGACCGGGTGTCATCATGAATCATATCTTATCTATGAATATCAGGGGGTTAGACGATGCCTCCAAAGCACATTGCCTAAGGGACATATTGATTTCTGCTAATCCATTTATTTTTTTTGTTCAAGAAACCATGTGTGTCAGAGAACGGGCTATCAAAACATTTCTGGATATTAAGAAGGGATGGAATGCTGCTACAGTCGATGCTGTGGGCCAATCCGGGGGATTAATCGCCATTTGGAATCCTGATTTTGCATCTTTTAGGGCCTATAAATTCTTCGGTGGGATATTGCTATCAGGACATCTCAGAGGCATGACAAACACGGTTAATATTATTAACATCTATGCCCCCTATGGAAACAGACAGTCTTTTTGACAGTGTATGATGGTTTCGGGCATTCTCTCTCTGCACAATTTAATCCTGATGGGTGACTTTAACTCTACTATGCGCCCTGATGAAGTTTGGGGAATCTCAGCCAGGAATGATCCTCTTTCTTCCTTTTTATCTGACATGTTTTATGGGTTCCATTTGGTTGATATTCGCCCACTTCCCATTTTGCCGACCTGGACCAACAAGCGAGCTGATGCTCATTTCATTGGCAAAAGACTGGATCGGGCAATGGTCCATGCAAACTTAGTTGACAAATGGTGTATGCTTCGATCTGATGTCTTGGTCTCAGATATTTTTGATCACATGCCTATCAGGCTTTCATGGAATGATAAGGTCAATACTAGAGGCAAGCCTTTCAAATTTAATAGAATATGGCTTGAAGATGAGGATTATACAAATATGATCTACAGACTATGGCAACAAGAAATTGAGGATGTCAGTCTCAAAGATTGGGAACACTTCCATTATAAGCTTCAGAAGATTAAAGGAGCCTCTAAGGAATGGGAGATAAGGAAAAAGGATGCGCTCAGGAAAGATTATAAGGAGATTACTACCAGAATGGCGGATTTATTTGCATCCTTCTCCTCCATTCCCCCTGACCAATCGGCGCTTGATCTTATGAATGATCTTGGGGCTCGGAAAAAGGAAATATTGAGGATTGAGGAGATCACATGGCGTTTGAAGAGCAGGATTACATGGCTACGAGAGGGTGATCTCAACACCCATTTTTTCCACAAAACAACAAATGCGCGACGGAATAAGAATGCTATATGGCGCATTTTAAAAGAGGACAATAGCTTTGCTCATTCCACTGCAGCGATTCAGGATGAAGCTGTTGCTTACTTTTCTAAGTTTTATCTAAATGATCCCTCTATTGATGCTGAGAATCAAGCCTGGGTTCTTGATCACATGCCTAGATTTTTTGACGAAGCGGCCATTAATGAAGTGGATCAGTGTATCACTGGGAATGAAGTCCTTTCGGTCCTTAAGTCCTTTCCACATGACAAATGCCCCGGGCCTGATGGCTGGCCTGCGGAATTCTTTGTCTTCTTTTTTGATCTCATGGGGCCTGAAATCACTGATATGATGGAACTCTTCCGTAAAAGGGGTATGATGCCTGCAAATCTAAATTCTTCATTTATCACCCTCATCCCAAAAGTCTCAGATCCTCTGTCATTTTCTGATTTTAGACCTATTGCACTTTGTAATTTAATTTACAAAGTTACATCCAAGATTATTGCCAATCGCCTCAAAGCTGTTTTATCTGCTAACATTTCTGTGGAGCAATATGGTTTTCTTAATGGCAGGTCTATACACGACGCGATTTCCATCGCTCAGGAGGTTTGTCACTCAATGCACTTGGACAAGCAAGAAGCGCTTATCATGAAAGTTGATCTACACAAAGCATACAACTCCCTCGACTGGTCTTTCATCCGGGTTCTACTGCTCAAGATTGGTTTTCCCATTAGAATCATCTGATGGATAATGTCTTGTATTTCAAATGTCAGATATGCGGTGATTATCAATGGGTTCCCATCACGTTTCTTCAAGGCAGGTGGGGGTTTGCACCAGGGCTGCGCGCTATCCCCTCTCATATTCATTCTGGCTATGGACGGGTTCAGTAAGATTTTACATGCATATGAACAGAAGGGCTACATTAAAGGATTTGCATTCTCAAGCACGGTCTCTACATCGCATTCTCTTTTTGTGGATGATCTCTTGCTATTTGGATACTTAAACAAAAACCATTGGTTCTATATCAAGTTCATGCTTACACGATTCAAAGCGGCTACAGGTCTGAGTATAAATGGGGACAAATCCTTCCTCATTTTTGATTTTGGCGATGTTTTAGAAGTCAACTTTATTGCTGATTTCATGGGTATTGGCACTCGTCATATTTCAAAAGGTTTTAAATACCTGGGATTCTATATCAAGCCCTGTGTTTATAAAAACTGTGATTGGGAATGGATAATCGACCGATTCCGAGACCGGATTCAGCGTTGGACCCATCGATGGTTATCTATGGGCGGACGTCTCATATTGATACAATTAGTGTTGTCACAGATGATAGTTTTCTGGGCTCACCTTCTATATCTCCCAGCAGGTGTCATTTCAAAGATCAATAGTATTATTACGCATTTTATATGGGGTGGGGATAATATGAGCAGAAAGTTTCCTCTCTGTCGCTTATCTGCTATTTGCAAGCCGAAGGACATGGACGGATGGGGTATCCTCTGTACCCGTAATTTCAACAGCGCCTTACTTATCAAGTCTTTTTGGAGGGAAATCAAAAGTACAGGTATATGGAATAAAATCAATAGGGTAAAATATTTCAATGGTGATGCTCTACAGCTGATCAGCTGTAATGATTTTACTTTCCCGCGCGTCATCTCTTGTATATGGCGCAGTTTCAAAATGATTGTCACTCTCATTACTCCCCGAATATGCTGGCATTTTCGTGACGAGAGCAGAATTCCTATAGGTGCGTTAAATTTTCTCCCACTGCCACCACTTTCTGCTCCAGCTCATCGCCTTCTACACGCTTTGGCTATTCGAGGCATTTTCTATTATTCACAGTTAATATACTACTGGTCATATGGCGCCCCCATCTTTAAATCTTCCGAGCAACTTGGTATTAATGGACCCGAAGCTGAAGAGTGGGATATGCTCCGGGACACATTGCGTTGCGCTGGCCTATGTTATGCTCCGGGTGGAGACCAATTAATATGGAATGGCCCTCTCAGAAATAATATCGTAATAGTCAAGGAGGTTTACAGCGATATCATTCATTTTGCTCAACATGCGCATGCGCCAAAAAATTTTCTTCCTTTCTGGAAAAGGAAAATCCCTACGAAAATAGTTCTATTTGGCTGGCTGGTGTGGCGTGGGAAAGCACTCACATGGGATAATCTAGTAAAGAGAGGATTTCATGGACCCAGTCGATGTGTGCTATGTTTTTCAGCGGAGGAATCTATAGCTCATCTTTTCTTTCAATGCCCCACTGTTACTAGACTTTGGAAACTGTTTAGTTCTTTCTTGTTGAATCCATCCTGGTGTCCAGTGGATTTCATAACTGTTGCAAATGACTGGGACAAACTGAACAGCAATTATAGATCATTACCCTTTTACTTTATATGGGAAGTTTGGATTGCGAGGAATCATGTGATTTTTGAACAAAAATCTTTCCACATCCAGCGGGTATATTTGGCTATTAAATCTTGGATGGATGACTGCCCTCCTATAGTGAATACTATCTCTGATGCCTCTCACCGTATTAGACCACATGAAATTGCCTTACCAGCCATATATTTTGACGATGCTTCAGCTGATGGCATTATTGGTTGTGGTGCCTGGATCAAAATTTCTGATCGGGAGCGTATACACATCTATTGGAACGGAGGGCCAGGTACTAACAACAAGGCTGAAATTATGGCGCTCTGGGGGGGCCTTCTTATTGTTGTTGACCTTCAAATCCAGGTGGTTAGCATTTATGGGGATTCTCAGCTGGTCATTGGCTGGATTAACAATAGATTTCACATGCATAACCAGCTTCTGTTGGGTTGGATTGATCGGATTCAGAGTTTTTGGCATAGACTGGACTGCCCTTCCATCAATCATATCTTTCGTGAAAACAATACCCGGGCAGATCGGCTCTCCAAAATGGGACTCTTGGCTGAATTTGGATCTATGAAAGTCTCTCATTTTGCTGAAGGAAGACTGATTGCTGAGCACTCTATTCCTCTTCCATGAATCCAAGCCTTCAGCTATTGGATACATTTTTGACTTTTCAATCTTTGCGACTGGTTTTCTACATTTTGATTTGGTTTACAGGGATATGTTGTTTCTAGTCTTCCTCATTTAGCTGCCTTCACTCCTTTTGCTTCACTTATATGTGCTCGGCTTTCAAGTATTTAGCAAACCTCACCATATGCATCAAGCGAGCGTGATTGACTCTTTCAAGCGAGCGTGATCACTGTTGTCAGGCGAGCCTGTTCATAAAAATCAAGCGAGCGTGATTAACTACAAGCGAGCGAGTACACTATTATCAAGCGAGTGAGTTACATCTTCTGGAAAGTCTGATTACATTCATTTTCCTAACGTAGCTGAAGCATTCACATTGCTGCTCAATCATAATCATACAGGCTTGCTATTACTGATATTTTGTCTACAATTCGCCACATCAAGTGAGCCAAATCTAATCAGGACAACCTTTATTATGGCTTTTGAGATGGCATCTTTTCTAATTTCATGATTCACCTCTTGGAGATTTTATGGATAAGTCCTATCTTTTCTGCACTCCTCTTTTGTATTCTCTTGATGGTTTTATAAGTATGGGAACGATCTGTCCCAGTTATGTGGCTGCCCATCAATTACTTTCTGCTCCACCTTGCTAATGAGCAGTTTCAACTGGGCTTTTTATGGTGGTCTTCTCGTTGAGAGTCATTCTCAGCTGAGATTATTTGGACTATGTACTGTTTATAATCATAATATAAATCAGTGTTTTTTTCTTTCTGAAAAAAAAATGGTCATGAGATTATCTAACAGATATCCCACAACTTTGGGTACTAAATCACTTCCAGATTTCCAGAAGCACAATCAACAAGCTAGAAATAGGCAGAGGTTGAGATTTTACAAGCATAAAATCAGCAGTCAATAACATATGGCAGATTTAAGTGGCAGCACATTTCAAGATAAAGACTGGTAGTTCCAGATTTTATGGCAGGGATCAACCAACATTTGACTCCAAGCCTCCAACATTTGAGATTCGTTGTGACCAAGTTTATTTTAGTCTATTTTCATTTGAGATTGAGATTGTTTTTCTATATATTTTATTATTTCATACGTAATAGGGGTTGGGAATGTTTTGAAGAAGTATTCCGTGTTTAGCTCTGATATTAATATAATTCATAAGGAAGTTTACATGTGCAAATTTTTGAAGGTTCATGCATTGGCAGTTTTTTTTCGTTATAAGCAGGTTTACATGTGGAAATTTTGTAAGATTCATGCATTGGTGATTTTATGTCAGCGTTTCTACTGTGTACTTTTCTTCTAAGCCATAGCTAATAAGTCTTAGTGTTTGGAAAAAAGTGTTTGAATTTGAATTCTTTCTTAAAAGTTTAGGTTTAAATTTTCCAAATTATTTCTATGTTGTTCAACTTAAATATTATTAGCAAATTTTTTTTTTTTTTTTCTCCTATCATATTTAATTGTTGAATTGTCTAAAAAAACCATAAAGTATTTTGCCTTTTTTAAATTGTTTATGTATCCTGTGGTTAGCAACCTTTATACCAAATTCTATGCCCAATGGTCTTTGTTCCCTTCATACCAAACCAATCTCATCTCATCAAATTAAACTTGGCCAATGAGCTTATAAACCTACTACTAAAGTGAAAATGAGTGGTAGAGTTTTAAGAATAAATCTTTCTCAAGATTGAAGGGCCAACTTTCAATCTAAATCAGTTAGAGGTTGTATTAGATTTTTCCCTTTACAATCGGGGTATTTTCTAAGTGATAACACAATTCATACACTAGCTAGTACAGAGAAATGTTAATCATGTTTGTCCACACAACGTATTTGATATTTGCATCTCAATTCCTCTTGTTCTTATCCAACATTTATTTGAAAATATTCACCAGGTTCTTATTTTTTGATTCTGCTTGCCCATTTCCCTAATGGTAATTAATTGTTGAATGCAACAACTCTATAATGTAATCTTGACAAAACTTCATCACTTTGAAATACTTGAAGGCTTGAGCATTTTCTATGACATTCTTCTCGGGGCATCTGAACCTTGAAATAATATTGTCTTCCAAAAAAACTATAACAACATTCTCATCGTCTTTGCGGGTTGGAATGGATTTGATCTAGTGGATCAATTTAGTGCTCAAAATTCAAAGTGTTCGGATTGACTCAAAACTAGCGCCAAAGCATATATCTCGTCGCTATGAATCTAACGCAACTTGTTTCACTCAAATATGACATTGGATGCTCCCGATATCGCATTATGATCAATTTGGGAAACAACTAAATTTTTTGGGAAAAAGGTTGCAGGTACACCCAGTGAGCAGTCCGTACGTTGACTGGGAATTTGATTGGTTTGACTATGTATTTTGTGGACTAGTCTTTGACTGCCACTTGTCACGATGTGATTGGCTTGAATTTGGTTTAATTTGATTGGTTAATGGTTTTTGGTGGTGGCCTAATGAGGCAGTGCCACGTGGGCCAATCGGTGGCTACCACGTGGCCTCCACTCATTAGTGTAAAATTTTGTTATGGAGGTTGAGCATCCCACCGTAATTGAACACAAGACCTCTCGTATACCAACCAAGCCCTCCACAAGACTCGCTATGTTGGCTCTTAATTACTATGGTATGAATGTTGTATTTAAACTTTGTTGATGGAAATTTTGGTGGTGGGGACCGAGGTTAACCCTAGACCCCGGTCCACCAACCAGGGTCAAGGGTTAACCCCGGTCTTGAAACTTTATATTATGCGATATCCAAAGTTCATGCCATATATTATTGAATCGGCCCCAAACTATATAATATGCGCCATACCCCAAAGTTCGTTGGGAAATGTTTAATACACCATAAAAACATAAGAAATAAACCTTATGCCAGAGTTTATGGAGTGGAAAGTGTTAACATCGACGGTTTGGGAGTTGTCAAATGCAACAACCAATGCAGTGGTGACATTTAATGCTAAGATGAATTAGCAGTTAAGGGTGTCACTGTGCATGTGAACAAATTAAAGTTTAATGTTATATGTATGCGGTTAGTCAACCAACGGTGGCAACCATACCATAGTTCGTCACAACCACAAGTTATAAGCAGGGTTTGGATGCGAGTTTGACGCAGATTTACATTCTAGCATGACGAACAATGCTTATCTGTCACATGCAACTGTCGAGAAAATAAAATAAAATGTTAAGCTTTGAAGATTGGCGGGGAGCGGAACTTGCGTTGGCAGGGTTCTGGGTAGCGAACCCATGGCAGAACTTAGGCACGAAACCCCACTTAAAACCTAGAGTCAACCAATTTGGCGCATGGAGACCGTTTAAAAACAACCACATCCGATGGCCTGGTTTGTGCCACTTGGCACTAATTTATTGGTTAGGGGCCAACATAATGCATTTAACCGTTCGAAAAATTGTACCTGGTGTGGCGAGAACCTCGCCAGCGTGGGGCGAATTTGTCGGTCCATGTGGCCGCAAAAGGCGGAAATTGTAGAACAGATTGTAGAGAAGTGAAAATTGTAGGATAGTTAGCAAAAACTTCATGGAAGCATAAATCAATGAGTTTTTGACCTTTTTGGGTGTAGAAAGAGCCCAACTAGGGTTTTTTTTACTGTTCAGGAGCCATTGGAGACATTTTTTTAGCATTCTTAGCACTATAACTTGATGTAAACACACATTTTTTAGCATAATGAAAGAGACCCAACATTGGAAGCTGTACCAAGTGATGTATCCCAGGAGGGGTGAACTCCTTCATCATTTGTTTTCTTTTGTATACTATTATGGTATTGTTGTCTTATTTATTTTTTGCAAAAATGAGTTTTAAATCATGTTAATGTGTTAATGAATTTTACATAATTGACTAAAAACCCTAATCATTTCACTTGCAAATTTCACCATAAACTCTCTAGCTTTCAAATACAGATCAATTTGGTATCAAAGCTTTGGTTCTTAGTTGCTTTGCGGGTTTAATTTTGTTGGAAGTGTTTTTGATGTTTACAAGGTTGAAGCTCAAAAGATGAGAAGGAAAGCTTGTGGTTGCAAGTCCTCAAGTTAGGTCAAGGACAATGAGAGCACATTTTCCACAATCTCCACCACAAATTTCACCTCAAGTTGCACTTGAAGCTTCACCTGTCATGGCACACGAAGGATATTCTAACAATATGTTAGAGGATGAGAAAGATTTCAGAAAATCATTATTTGACATGACTCAAATGGTGAAATTTTTGTATGAAGGGAGAAACACAAGGTTGCAAGGTGAGACCTTTAGTCCTACAAAGGGAGATAAGCCTCCAAGAGGAGTTGGAGTAGATGGGGACAAGCCTAAAAAAGGGAATGGAGGGAATGGTGATAAACCACCTTTGACTCCACCATTCTCTTCACCTCCCTCCTCACCTCCATCTTCACTATCATCATCTTCCACAACAACCCCTTCCCAAACACCTCCACATTATACAAAGAGACATGGTAAAAATCCATTGTTAAAACTTGACATAAAGTTTTAATTGCATATGTATAATGGAGAGGTAAATGCTGAGATATTAGATAATTGGGTTCATTAGATTGAGGTGTATTGCACGATACAAAGGATCAAGGATGATGAGACCAAAATTAAGCTTGCTTCATTAAGGTTGGAATGTGCAACACTTATTTAGTGAGAAGCCAAAACTCAAGAGGACATGAAGAAACATGGTAAGGTGTTATCCTCTTGTAATGATTTTTTTGTTGCATTAAGGAGATGATTTTATCTATTAGCACACATGCAGAAAGCTATAATGGACTGGAAAAACTTTAGGCAAGGAAAGGGTCAAAGTGTGCAATGTTGTACTCAAGAGTTTATAAATAGAGCATTGATATTGGGTGTATATTTGTCATCTCAAGATACTTTGCTGAAATACATTGGAGGTTTGCATAGCTATTTGAGATACACTATTCTAATGTTTAACCCTACAAGTTTAGATCAAGTTTGTGTACATACCACATATCTAGAAGCAACATGGAAACATGTTTCGGATGGGAAAAGTGAGAGTTCCTTTGAGTCTGGAGAATTAAAAGGAAAGGGTAAGTTAAAGGGAAAATGAAAGAAGAATGCTTCCATAAAGATGGAGAAATAAAATCTTACATGCAAACAATATTCCAAAGAGGGCCATGATGAAGATCATAGCTGGAAACTTCATCCAGAGATGAGACTCAAAAATTTAAAAAACAAGGAGAAGGAGAAAACAACTGCAACTACACAACATGATTTAGGTTCTGATTCCAAGGATGCAACAAAGATCAAAGCCATGGGATTGTAAGGTAAGGACATTGAAAGTACTATTTCTTCAAGTTGTCTCAATGATACTCAAAATTAAAAAAACGATAATTGAGCTTTTCCATATTAGAGTTATTTCAAAGCATACCAAGATAGGTACACTATTTCATAGTGGTTCACAAGAAAATCTTATCTCTGAAGACATTGTCAAGAATTTAAATTTAGAGACCATTCCTCATCCTAAACCATATCATTTAGGTCTGGTATGTGAGAATGAAAAATTGCAGGTGACAAGGAAGTGCATACTTATATTGGCAATCACTGCAAACTTTATTGATGAAGTTGAACTTGATGTAGTTCTACTTGATATTTGTGGTATAGTTTTGGGAAGCCCATATATTTATGATAGGAGAGCCATTTTTCGTCACCACAAGAAAAAATATCACTTGTTCAAGAATGAGATTGAGTACATTGTTAGAGCACATAGTAAGAAAATGAGTTTGTCTCTTATGAATGTTGGACAAATAAATAGAATTGTTAATGCTAATCTGAATTTTGCATTGTTAATGTTTAAGGATAAAGATGTTGAGAATGAAGCCTTTCAAGGATATGATTCATATATTAAATATGATTTCATTGAGGTTTCTAATGAATGTGATAAGATGTTTCAGGTGTCTAACATGTTTCCTCCTAAAATAGGTAAACAACATGAAGTGAATTTGCAGCAGGATGCATCATTGTTGAACATTGGTGTAAAAAAGGCGATAGTGTTAAAGAATGCAGGGATCAAAAAGAAAATTCAAAAACAATTTAACAAAGAGGAAATTGGTTCCAAAACTTCTTCTTGTGGGTTTCATAATGTGTTGGCTTTGAAAATGGATGGTGCATGGCAATGATGATCACATTTGGTCAAGAGTCAAGCCAAGTGCAAGGCTAGACACGGTAAGCATCGTCATGATGACAATGCTCAAGGTGAGAAGAATTTGAGATTGTTTAAGTTTACTTTGATTGAAGACCAAGGAGGGAATGTGTATATCCCTTCAATGGTATTTTTTTGTTTTGCATATTCTGGCAAATTGCAGCAAGATGTCGTCTATGACAGTAGGACAAGGACTCCAAAGTAAAGGAAAGTGATGTACTTTCATGAAAAGCTCAAAGTGACAAATTCAAGAAAAGTTAATTGGATTGAGACTAGAAGGGTGAGGGATTTGTACCCTCATCTATTTGTTGATTGATAAAGTGATTTTTGAGGTCCAAAAGCTTCCAGTGGGGAGGAATGATCTGGTGGATTATTTTAGTGCTCAAAATTCAAAGTGCTCAAATTGGCTCGAATCCAGCGCCAAGGCATATATCTTGTCTCCCTGAATCCAACACAATTCGTTTCAGTCAAACATGACATCAGATTCTCTCGATATCGCGTTACAATCGATTTGGGAAACAACTAATTCTTTTGGGAAAAAGGTTGCAGGTACACCAAGTCAGCAGTCTGTACGCTGACTGGGAATTTGATTGGGTTGACTATGTATTTTTTGGACTATTTGTTGACTTCCACTTCTCATGATGTGATTGGATTTTATTGGTTTGATTTTATTGGTTAATGGTTTTTGGTTGTGGCCCAATGAGGGAGTTCCACGTGGGACAATCAGTGGTTGCCACATGGCCTCCACTCATTAGTGAAAATTTTTGTTATAGAGGCTGAGATGCCCACCGAAATGGAACACACGACCTCTCGTATACCAACCAATCCCTCCACTAGACCCGCTATGTTGGTTATTAATTACTATGGTATGAATGCTGTATTTAAAATTTGTTGATGGAAAGTTTAGAGGTGGGGACCGCGGTTGATCCTAGATTCTAGTCCACCAACCAGGGTTAGGGGTTAACCTCGACCCCGAAACTTTATATTATGCGATATCCAAATTTTATGCCATATATTATTGAATCATACCTAAAATATATAATATGCACCATACCACAAAGTTTGGTGGGAAATGTTTAATACACCATCAAAACATAAGACATAAACCTTATGCCAAAGTTTATGGAGTGGAAAGTGTTAACACCGACGGCTTGGGATTTGTCACATGCAACAATCAATGCAATGGTGACATTTAATGCTAATACAAAGAGATGATTAAAGGTGTCATGGTGCATGTGAACAAATTCAAGTTTAATGTTATATGTATGTGTTTAGTGAACCATCGACAACAACCATACCATATTTCATTGCAACCGCAGGTTTATAGGCAGGGTTTGGATGCGAGTTTGGTGCATATTTAAATGCTAGCCTGACGATTAGTGCTTATCTGTCACATGCAACCATTGAGAAAACAAATAAAATGTTAAGGTTTGAAGGTTGGAAAGGAGTAGAATCTGCGTTGGCAGGGTTCCAAACACCCAAACCATAGCAGAAATCAGGCACCGAACCCCACTTAAAACCCGGAGTCAACCAATTTGGCACATGGAGACCATTTAAAACCAACCACATCCGACGACCCATTTTGCGCCAGTTGGCTCTAATTTATCGTTTAGGGTCCGACATAGTGCATTTAGCCATTTGAAAAATTGCACCCAGTGCGACGGGAATCTCGCCGATTCGAGGTGAATTTGTCACTCAACATGGCTGCAAAATGCAGAAATTGTAGAACAGATTGCAGAGAAGTGTGAATTGTAGGACAGTTAGCAAAAACCTTCATGGGAGCATAACTTAGTAAATTTTTGACCTTTTTGGGTGCAGAAAGAGCCCAACTACGGGTTTTTTACTCTTCTGGAGCCATTGGAGACATTGTTTTAGCATTCTTAGCACTGTAACTTGATGTAAACACATATTTTTGAGTATAGTGAAAGAAGCCCAACATTGGAAGCTAGACCAAGAGATGTAGCCCAAGAGGGGTGAAATCCTTCATTATTTGTTGTCTTGTGTATATTGTTATGGTATTGATGTCTTCTTTATTTTATGAAAAACTGAGTTATAAAGCATGCTAATGTGTTAATGAATTTGACATAATTGACTAAAAAACATAATCATTTCACTTGTAAATTTCACCATAAACTCTCTAGCTTTGAAATATAGATCAAGAATCTTGGTGAAATAACTAGTGGCCATGAGAATGTATATGTGTTTCACACTTGAGTTCAAATGTATTTATTTGATGAAATATAGTCCCCATTGCTGAAAAGGGGCTTGAACCTTGATTTCCCTCAACATAAAAGGTTGAAGCTTTTTCTTCCTTGCAAACATCTAACACTCTAGATAGTTTTGGATAACAACATTGGTATCCCTGAATAGGTATGAAAAATAATTTCTTTCTCTCAATATTTTGTGAGTCGTGACATTCCATGTATGATGTCCTCTGCATGCTCCTTGTCCGATGTGATATTTTATGCTTATTATTCGGTTACACAAGTGTGCAGGATGCTAGCAGGATATCTCTGTAACAATCAGTTGGCTTGATGGGGCCTAGACCCAGGTTCAAAGTGACTGCGTAGTCTAACAAAACCCACTATTACCGACCCTTTTGGAAACGATATTCTTGCGTAGACAAAGTCTCACCCGTGGCAATATAGGGGGATGCTAGAACCAGGTTTCTGCATTCAGAGGGATAGTAGACTTTGGATTTAGGGCTTTTCCTTCTTAACAGAGCTTCACAGGCTAGATCTATCCGTAATAACAGGGAGGTTCAACACATATGTTGAACTTACTCACAAGCTGCATGATATTAATTATTTGTACATTAAACAAAGTAAATAATTATACACAGGACTACGCTACTCAGTTATAGATCAAAGCCTTTTTCATGCACAAATATTCAAAAAAAGTAAGTAAAAGCAAAGCACATCAATATTACTCATGTATTTCTCAATATTTCT
Organism: Pinus albicaulis; assembly: GCA_034641835.2. Taxonomy (NCBI): domain Eukaryota; kingdom Viridiplantae; phylum Streptophyta; class Pinopsida; order Pinales; family Pinaceae; genus Pinus; species Pinus albicaulis. The sequence continues at coordinate 363,489,676 of CM076582.1, forward strand.
TTCATTAAAAGTGAGATCCTTCTCATGCATCCACTTTCCACCCTGCGCACACAACTGCAGGGGTCTGTGCACACAGCTACAAAATTCCTAAGGACTATGTGCACACAGTTGTAGGAACCTTCTCCTCTAACCCAAAAACATACTTTGACTTAAATAAATATTACATCTAAATACATCATTTAACTTCTATTTTTTTATGACTTCTATCTAGACTCCTTATATAGGTTTGGAGTTTACAATACCATGGTCCAAAACCATGGGCGGAGTCCAATGGTAAAAAAATATCCCATCCCATTTCCTAATAAGGGGCTTGACCGACCCCAAAGTCCCTATGACTCAAAATAGACTCTGCGTTGTTTTCTCCTCTGCTCGATTTGCAGATTCTTTCCTTGCTTTCTTACTTCGTGGGGATCCCAGATCCAATAGGCCCCAAACACAAAACTGTGACTCGTCTCGAGTCACAACTGTGGTGCACCATCTATATTTGCTTTGATGCCACTCAAGGAATTCTTCAATTGGGTAATTGTTTTGGCACACTGATTTTCTACCACATTCTGGAACCTTGCTTGATTAAGCCATGCTGGCTTGATTCACGCTTACTTGTGTTTGCAACCCAGCTAAAATCTCATGCCCCTGACCAGCTGCATGGAGCATCAAGACTCTATGTTTGCCATATAGTCATTGCAAACTACCAGGGATATAGTCATCCTTGTATAAATTTAAGTAGCTACCATTAATACAAATAGGGACTAATTCACCATTCATCTTGGCGAGCTGGACTGCGCCTCCTTCCGTCACCGCTCGAACAATATAAGGGCCTAACCGGTGCATTTGCAGATTTCCTGGGAATTTTGAAAACTTAATGTCATACAACAAAACTAGATCCCCATATTTGAACGTTTTTTTCTTAATATGCCAATCATACCATGATTTATCATGTTCTTTCTCAACCTGTTGATGAAATCCAAAGATGAAATGATCTTCTTCTAACTCGAGCAGTTGCGCCAATCTCTGAACCATAATGTCGTTGTCCACCATATTCGTCATTGTTGCGACGTGAAGACTAGGGAAAATATACTCCATTGGCATCATTGGTTCCTGGACATACCCTAGTTGGAAGGGGGTCTGGCCTGTCAGCTTCTTACAAGTAGTTCAGTAGGCCCATAATACAACAAGAATGCGTATATCCTAGTCATTTATGTTAGCATTGCAGAATTTTGTTAGTGTGTTCTCCAAAATTTTAGTGAAAGCTTCTACTGTGCCATTCGCCTCGGGGGTAGTATGGCGTACTCTTGTGGTTACCGACTTTGAATTCTTCAGTCAAGGCTTCGATATTTCTATTCAGGAAATGCATTCCCCAGCCGTTCATCAAAATTTTTGGACAACCAAATCGAGACACAATATGCTCAAAAATTAATTTTTCTACTGTGTCCACAGTACAATTCTTTACTGGTTGTGCCTCAGCCCACCGAGTGAGGTAATAAGTTGCAGTAATAATGTACCGCGAACCTGTCTTCTTTCCCAACGGATCGATTGGACCTACAAAGTCAATCACCCATTTATCGAAATATTTCAACGTTACTTGGGGTTGTAACACCATTTCATCTCTTCGTGATGGTCTTCCAGTCCTCTGACAAACATCGCATGTGCTACAATATGCCTTTCAATATTTATGTATCGTAGGCCACCATAATCCGACACGCAAAATATTATGCGTAGTAAATTTTCCTGCATAGTCTCCTCCAACGACTCTGCCATGTGCTTCAACTAGTATGTTGTGTCGCTCATGCTCAGGAACATATCTTTGCAAAATTTCATGAGCCCCCATTTTATACAAGTGTCTTGCAATCAGGGTAAATTCTTCCACCCTTACGACCGAATCCTTCGGATGTGTAGTTTATTCCTGAGGTGTGATTCCCGTTGAGAGAAACTGAATGATATCCAAGAAATGCTCATCTACAACCTTAATAGCGAACAACTATGTCTAAGGTAATCCTTCCTCATGGTTAATTGGTTCCTCCCCTATCTCAATCCTGGACAAATGGTCTGGTCGGACATTCTAACATCCTGGCTTGATAATCACCTCGAAATAATATTCTTGGAACAACAATAATCATTGGAAAATCTCCCCTCCCACCCCCCCCCCAAGACAGGCTTGTTGACTAGGTACTTCAAAGCAGAATGATTTGTGAACATTTTGAAGCACACCCCCAATAGATAATGTCTATATTTTTGCAGCACATATGCCATTTCCAACCCTTCGCGCTCTATGGTGGTGTAGTTCCTCTCTGCTTTAGACAACTTCCTGCTTGCAAAGGCTACAGGCTGATCAATATCTCCTTCTCCGGGCTATGCTAACACAACTCCTAGGGCTCTGCAAGATGCATCGACATGTACATGAAATATCTTCTTCCAATTGGGGAAGACAAGAACAGGCACAATCACCATTTTTTTCTTTAGGATATTGAGACTTTGCTAACAATGATCATCCCAGCTGAACTTGACATCCTTCTTCAATAAATTTTCCATGGGCTTAGTAATCTGCGTGTACGCCTTAATGAACTTCCTATAATAACCTGTACGCATGAGCGTCGTGAGTAGATGTTTTACATTTGTTGGGGGTTATAGATTGATAATCACGATAATCTTCGTAGGGTCTATTATCACTCAGTAATTTCTCAAGGTTAAAGAAAGAACTCACCGAGGTAGCCACAAACCTACTTTTAAACTCTAGGATCTAGCCTTCCTAGGATTCAGAGAGGGCTCTCTCTGTAAGATTTAACTTTGCTTAGATTATAATATATTAGGCTAGTTATGAGTGTGTAATTGGTTTTGATTTGGTTTGGTTTGGTGGGAAAAATCACTTAATGAGATGGATAGTGGGAAATCTTTTTGTCCATTGGGCTAAGGATTCAAAATTCAAGCAGACAAAACTAGGATCAAGGTAAAAAATTCAAATGTTTTCAGGGCAAGATAGATAAGCCTTTGAAGATCTTGGAAGGCTGTTTGGTGAAGTGGTTTGATCGGGATAAAGAGCAATGAAGGGTTCTTTGATTCAAAAAAGGGAAGTAGTAGGCAGAGGTCAAATAAAAGAGGGAAAAATTAAGGGTTCCCTACTCTGGAAATCAGCAGAAAACATAGAAATGATAAACAGTAAAGACAGGGTGCTTTTAACAAATCCTGAAGTAATACTCCTGTTTATTCATTCAAATTTAGAACACATAATGGATGCATGAAACAAAGAAGATAAACAATGACAAGTAGAAAGTACTTCACTTCAATGGCTCATCACATGAATCCTGAAATATGATGTTAATTGATCTGATCGAGTCTGCTACTCGAAATTTGCAACAGAAAAGCCATCAAGTCCAAAAAAAATGACTATAGAAATATTCAGCAATTTATTCCACAATAATACTTCAAAGGATGAAGTATTTATACAAATTCTTAAACTAAAATATCTTGAAAAAATATCAAGATTGGTTTATAAATATCTCAAATTGTTTTACATAAATAGAACTTAATAAAAGGACACTCAAAACTAATGAATATATTTGGAACTATTTTTTATGGATTGATGGTGACAAAGAAGAGAATTCAAATTTGATATCAACTCTTAGTTGATGATGAGGCATCCAAGTCACTAACTGTCTCCTTCCTTTGTGCATTTTTTTCCAGAAATTCTACAAATTTTGGGTCCAATGATCCTTTGTATTTCTTAATAAGAAATATATATGTAAGAAGTGAAAGAGGTTTTTGTATATAAATATGTTACTAAGATAAACCTCTCTCAGTTTCCCAAAATTCAGTTCCAGTTGTTCACCATATGCTCTGCAAAACGATGTGTAAAACAAAACATTGCACAGTCCAAAACATAGGCTTTGAATATGTGCACGTATCTCTCATTCTGTAATACCTGTGCATAAAGTGAGATAGATTTTTGTATCTTAGCCTCTTAGGAACATAATACTCCTCCAGTTTTTCAAAATTCATCTTGGATTGGCCACAATAGTTTCTGCAAAACTATGACTTAAACAAGAGATTTCTGCAAAAATGTCCCTTCTTGCTCTATTTTCATCTTTTAACCTTTTTGTTCTTTTAACTGTTTTTCTGTTACTTTGGATAAATTTCATTGTTGGTGAAAATATTTTCATCTCTATTTAACCATTACTGCCTCTGTATTTACTTTACTGTTTTACCTTGACTTCTTTGTCACTTTTTCTGATTTGACTTTCACTCTAACTTTCATCTGATACATTTTAAATTTGATGCTCTTTGACTATTCTGTTTTCACTGTCATTGTGAATTCTTATTTCAATTTTACCATTCACCGTGCAATTTCATTACTCTATAATCTCTCTCTGAATTTGATTTAATTCTTTCTTTGTATACAATCTGTTTGTTGAATGAAGCTTTTGAATTAAAATCTGAGAATTTGGAACTAACAAGTTTGTCAACTAGTATTGAAACTGTTGGCCCAATTTCATATTCTGATAATAATCTGCAAAAATCAAACAATTTGTTAATAAAACCCTAGTATGAAGGGAAGCCAGTAATGACTTTGGGAAACATGGAATATAGTGAAAGGAGTTCTAGCCATAGTAGGGGTTTTCTCATAATTTTGACCTTAATATCTTAGAAACTCTTGTTTTTAGGTTTTTTGTACACTTTTGTAAGCTTAGACTGTTTACAGAAGATATTTCTGGTATGACAGAGGTCTATTGAATAGTAAAAGACACAATCTGGTTTTCTTTTTGGTTTAAACCTTCAAATTTAGCTCTAAAACTGATCTTCAAACTCTTCACAGATTCAGGAAAAGGTAGAATCAAGGTTTTCTGCTCTTCTTGAATAAACTGGATTAAAATGGTTCAATTCAGACACATAAGGATCTTGAATATTTGCAAGGGTTTCTCTAGTCAATAAAAGGGTGTTTAAAGTCTATAAACGGTTAAAATTACTTTAATTTTGATTTAAATACAGATTGTAGTAACAAAATTGTAATTTTATCAGGGTTTAGCAGTGAATTTGTTCTTTTGGGGGTAGATACGAGTCTTTCTGTGGGAAAAATAGGCTTTACAAGGCTTAATTTCTCAGAAAATTGGTTCTTTCAAATGAAGGGAATGTTATTTTTCTTCAAAGAATATCTGTTTGTGCAGGTATTTGTTCTTTTAATGGTTTATTAGGTGTAAAACAGGCTTCTGATGACTTTGAAGGTTTCTGGAAGTCAAACTGTAGCTTCCAGCAGTCTTTGACAACAACTATGGTAGCATTTGCAGGTTCTTTGGGCGCAAAATTGTATATCGGCTTCGTTTTCTTTAATCGGGAGGATAAATACAGTGAGATAACGTAGAAAAAGGGATTAATGGGCGCAATATGAGGTTTATATAATGTTTTAGGTCAAAAAAAGTTGGCATTGAATGCATATTATGTTGAAACAGAGGGCGGTTTTGGTCTTCAAAGGCAGAAAACTGGAGGTGGTTTATTGCACGGGAAATGGGCGGTAAGTTGTTTTGGTTGGATTGAATGCGATCCAATAGGCTGCTACCACGTGGAGGAAAACCACCCATTTCACACAGTTTTTAAATGGTTATGGTCGCGCATTTTAAAATGCGATATTACATTTTGATCGTCGAATCTGGGAGCTTTGATGCGAACGTCAGAGACATGATATAGAGGAGCTCGGCGTTCGGAGGTGGGTCTGGGGTTTTGGTAATACGACGAGTTATGTTTTTAACATTATAAATATACATTTATAAAGTCAAAACTTTATGTTATATGATTGGCGGAGGGGTAAAGTCATATGCATTTTAAGTAAAACATTAACAAATGTTTTAGTCACGGGCGCGGGTATATATTTATATGATAATTAAACCTTTTGACAAGTGTTTTAATACCATAGGGGCGGGGTATTTTATATTTGATATGTTTAAACCTATGGGAAAAGGGCGGGTTTATTTTTGGCACATGGGATATATAACATAGGTTTAAAATTTAAATAAATGGGTTTTTGGGGTTATTTAATTATAAAGGATTTAATAATATACGGGGAGGGTATAATTTAGGGATTTAATAATATAAGTTAGAAATTAATATGAAATGAAGGTGTAATGTATTAAAATACACAATTTAAAACTAAGTAAAATGTAAAAATAGGAAATAAAGCATAGTTTTGTCCCATTTTTTTTTTTTTTACACATGAACTTAGGATAAATGTATTTTGTAGGTTTTTGAGTGTTTCTGAATGAAGATGAAATTAATTATGTAGGGTTTTTACTTTTCTAAGTAAAACATGTGTTTTTATTTAGGAAAGGGATCATAATCTCGGAAAAGGGTGAATATGCTGATGAGATGGGTTTTATGTAGGGAATCCAGTATTTTTAACCAATCAGTTATTGAGCCTTGGGTCCGGTCCCAACAGAAGTCAGAGAAATGTTCTGAGCCTCTTTAACTGAAGGTTTAGAATACTGAATCATTGTGGGGGAGGGGAAATTAGTAATTTTTTCCCAATGATGCTTTATTACATGCTTTGCACAACTGCTTTCTACCTACCCATCATTATTTGTAACATTTTTTACTTCATTTTCATGGGTGCATTTAAGCTTGCAACCTTAAATCATTTTTCTTTCAAAACATAAAACTATCTAAGTCTAATCTTATTTCATCCGAGGGCTCAGATTAAACTATTGAGCTCCTCATTTATTCTCTAACTATCTACTGATATGTCAAGTTTAAACTGTTTGACATATTTTTATTCTCTATCTAAAACATGAAATTTAAAGCATGAAAAGTTAAGATTAAACTGTTTAATTGATCATGGATTATGGCATTTATTGACAATCTTCACATAATCATTATTCTTGCAGTACAAGTAAATAGTAGTGGAATTTTTACTTGCTCACTTTCAGGTCCTATTTTTATCTCTTTTTTTCTTGGGGTCTATTCTTTTTCTAAGTCCTTTGATATTTATTTTAGGACTTTTACCCTCTTTTCATTTTTTATTATTTTCAAATATGGGAAAACAACTTGCAGAAAGCAAGGTATGTACATATTTACAAGCCTATCAAAGTCAATTCAAAAATTATGTATCCTATTATTATAGGACCCTAACAGTGGCTCCACATGAGGATGGCATCTCCTTGCGAGATGTCAAGAACACCATCGACTAGTAGCTTGATCCATTGGGCCAATCCCAAACATGCATATGCTGTGACTGAAAACTCTTGAACTGAATTTACACCTTTTTCTGCAAACTAAAATCTAATCTGAGAATAAAAAGTGATGCAACTTTCAAACCAAACTACTACATAATCAATATTTTAGGGCCTTTTACTTGGCATTAAAATCTTAATGAATTATTTCAAACTAGCTGAAAACTAAAAACTAAAATAAGCTGAAATCCTACCTACTTACTCTAATCAGTTGTCCAAATGCTGGTTAGGTAAAATGAAACAACCAATGAAACCATTCAAGCATTATGTACTTTGATAGATTTAGCTGCATTTTCTTGTTGATTATCAAAACTATAATTCTACAACCTATTAGAAATTTGTCAACAAATGATAGAATAAGGAAATACTTGATTTCCTTTGTTGACTCTAGAAATTGTACAACATGATATTCTGAGCTATATGTACAAATGTTCAACTGATCCAAGGAACTGTACCTATGTTTTGAATGGCCTCCATGCCATGAGACTAAATTTTCATTTTTAACTTTATTTCCTTGCAAAATCAACCTATGATTGTTCTGAGATACTTTTAGATTTTCAGATAAACTTTGTGATGATATTTCTACTGATGGACATGCATGTTTGCTGAAAATTTTATCATCTTGATATTGAAGCTTATAGTTAGTTAATGGAGAAATATTTTGTTTGCATTTATCATTCATCACATCAGCTATTTGATAATGAAAAACTTTGAAATATTGCTACAACTTATATATGGGTTTTAATGGAACTTCATAGATTTCTAGGGGTTGTTCATCCTTTAAAAATTGAAATGCTCTAGAGCACAATGGTATAGAACTTTCTTTCAAATTTTCTAAACTTTCTTCTTCACTCCCATATTTGATGTGTATTGTCTGATCACTGTATTTAAGCTGCTGAAACTAAACTCCCTCATCCCACAAACTAGCTAGTGATTGCTCTGTGAAGTTATCTTGAATTTGGAGAACATAATTATCATCATACTGATCATACTTAGACAAATCTTCAAAAGAAGGAATGTCAACAATCATACACATTAGATCAACAGATTGTTTTTCCAGCAATCCTGATATATCTTGATTAGATTGGTTTCATTCTATTTTAAAGTCATCATTTTGCTCAATAGGAGTACTATCTGGAAATGGGCCTTTTTGCGAAGGTAAAAAAACATGAGCATCAACATGTTCTTTTGTCTCTTCATGGATAAAAACTTTAGTACATACATCAACATTAGAATAAGTAGAAACAATTTCTTCATTATGTAAATATTTTGAGGATGGTTGCATGTTTAGAAGAAAATTGATTTCTTCTTCGGTGAGGGGGGATGGGAATCTTTGAATTCTTAGATTTGAATAACAATTTTTTTTCTCTTATGTAAAAACTGATCATGCGGTTGAATATTTTATTTAACTTCATTCAAAACATCATATGAAACATCATTTGTTACTACAGAGGGGCTTTGTGGATCTTGATTCATCTCCTGATATATTTCGTCTTTGATTAACTCCTCTTGATTATCATGACACTTAACTTGAGAATGAAAGTAATGGGCTGCTACTAATAAATCTTCAGGATGACAATTTCCTAAATCTTCATTAATATTTTTAAGGTAATGTATGAGATCTTCAGCTTGATCACAACAATTTTCAGCTAATGATAAAGATGGAAAATCTTCTTTGTAATGCTCATAAAATACCTTGTGAAAATCCTTTAAATAAAATAAACTAGCAGGTTTGAGAGCTTCATACCATTCCCTTGCTTGTCATTCTAAGGTTGTCATGAATAGCTTCATGAGGAAATCCTCATGCCAATCACCCTTCGATCTCCATGAGTGTATACAAAATTTAATGAGATCTAACAAAGGAACATCAATATTCTCATCTTGAAACATAGGAAGATTTTTATCCCAATTTATGTTTGGTAGTTTGTGTGGAAATCCATGTATGTGATATCTACTCATGGGAGCATACCTGCGTTGTATTCTTGGGTTCATCTTGTAAATCAGTCATAAATAAGGGCCACTGTATCTATACAACCAAGCTAGATCCTTCTACCAGTGGAGTCTTAGATTTGATTTTTTTTTAAAATTTATTTGGAGTCGCCAGGTGGATGATTTTAACTTTTGTGTGTCTGATCAATGTTCACCATCATAGATCAGATATGAACTTGTAAAATATTTCTGAAGAAAATATTAGTCTTCGCCGGTGGAGTCTCCATTATGTTATCACTCAGTAATTTCTCAAGGTTAAAGAAATAACTCACTGAGGTAACCACGAACCGAATTTTAAACTCTAGGATCTAGCCTTCCTAGGGTTCAGAGAGGGCTCTCTCTGTAAGATTTAACTTTTTTTAGATTATAAGATATTAGGCTAGTTATGAGTGTGAAATTGGTTTTGATTTGGTTTGGTTTGGTGGGAAAAATCACTTGATGATATGGATAGTGGGAAATTTGTTTGTCCATTGGGCTAAGGAGTCAAAAGTCAAGCAGACATAATTAGGATTGAGGTCAAAAAGTCAAATGATTTTAGGACAAGATAGATAAGCCTTTGAAGATCTTGGAAGGTTGTTTGGTGAAGTGGTTTGATCGGGATAAAGAGCAATTAAGGGTTCTTTGATCCGGAAAAGGGAAGTAGTAGGCAGATGTCAAACGAAAGAGGGAGAAATTAAGGGTTCCCTACTCTGGAAATCAACATAAAACATAGAAATGATAAACAGTAAAGACATGGTTCTTTTAAAAAATCCTGAAGTAATAATCCTGTTTATTCATTCAAATTTAGAACACATAATGGATGCATGAAAAAAAGAAGATAAACAATGACAAGTAGAAAGTACTTCACTTCAATGGCTTATCACATGAATCTTGAAATATGATGCTAATTGATCTGATCCAGTCTGCTACTCGAAATTTGCAACACAAAAGCCTTCAAGTCCAACAAAAATGACTATAGGAATATTCAAAAATTTATTCCACAATAATACTTCAAAGGATTAAGTATTTATACAAATTCTGAAACTAAAATATCTTGAAAAAAATATCAAGATTGGTTTACAAATATCTCAAATTGTTTTACATAAATAGAACTTAATAAAAGGACACTCAAAATTAATGAATCTATTTGGCACTATTTTTTATAGATTGATGGTGACAAAGAAGAGAATTCAAATTTGATATCAACTCTTAATTGATGATGAGGCATCCAAGTCACTAACTGTCTCCTTCCTTTGTGCATTTTGCTCTAGGATTTCTGAAAAATTTGGGTCCAATGATGCCTTTGTATTTCTCAATTAGAAATATATATATATATATATATATATATATATATATATATATAAAATGAAATAAATTTTTGTAGATAAATATGTTACTAAGATAAACCTCTCTCATTTTCCCAAAATTCAGTTCCTGTTGTTCACCATATGCTCTGCAAAAAGATGTGTAAAACAGAACATTGCACAGAACAAAACATAGGCTTTGAATATGTGCATGTATCTATCATTTTGTAATACCTGTGCATAAAGTGAGACAGGTTTTTGTAGCTTAGCCGCTTAGGAACATAAACCTCTCAAAAGTCATCTTGGATTGGCCACAATAGTTTCTGCAAAAATATGACTTAAACAAGAAATTTCTGCAAAAATGTCCCTTCTTGCTCTGTTTTCATCTTTTAACCTTTTTGTTCTTTTAACTGTTTTTCTTTTACTTTGGATAAATTTCATTGTTGGTGAAAATATTTTCATCTCTGTTTAACCATTACTGCCTCTGTATTTACTTTACTGTTTTACCTTGACTTCTTTGTCACTTTTTCTGATTTGACTTTCACTCTAACTTTCATCTGATACACTTTAACTCTGATGCTCTTTGACTGTTCTGTTTTCACTATCATTGTGAATTCTTATTTCACTTTTACCATTCACTGTGCAATTTCATTACTCTATAATCTCTCTCCGACTTTGATTTAATTCTTTCTTTGTATACAATCTATTTGTTGAATGAAGCTTTTGAATTAAAATATGAGAATTTGGAACTAACAAGTTTTTCAACTAGTATTGAAACTGTTGGCCCAATTTCATATTCTGCAAAAATCAAACAATTTGTTAATAAAACCCTAGTTTGAAGGGAAGCCAGTAATGACTTTGGGAAACATGGAATATAGTGAAAGGAGTTCTAGCCATAGTAGGGGTTTTCTCATAATTTTAACCTTAAGATCTTAGAAACTCTTGTTTTTAGGATTTTTGTACACTTTTGTAAGCTTAGAATGTTTACAGAAGATATTTCTGGTATGACAGAGGTCTATTGAATAGTAAAAGACACAAAATGGCTTTCTCTTTGGTTTAAACCTTCAAATTTAGCTCTAAAACTGATCTTCAAACTCTTCACAGATTCAGGAAAAGGTAGAATCAGGGTTTTCTACTCTTCTTGAATAAACTGGATTAAAATGGTTCAATTCAGACACATAAGGATCCTGAATATTTGCAAGGGTTTCTCTAGTCAATCAAAGGGTGTTTAAAGTCTATAAACGGTTAAAATTACTTTAATTTTGATTTAAATACAGATTGCAGTATCAAAATCGTAATTTTATCAGGGTTTAGCAGCGAATTTGTTCTTTTGGGGGCAGATACGGGTCTTTCTGTGGGAAAAATAGGCTTTACAAGGCTCAATTTCTCAGAAAATTGGTTCTTTCAAATGAAGGGAAGGTTATTTTTCTTCAAAGAATATCTGTTTGTGCAGGTATTTGTTCTTTTAATGGTTTATTAGGTGTAAAACAGGCTTATGATGACTTTGAAGGTTTCTGGAAGTCAAATTGTAGCTTCCAATAGTCTTTGACAGCAACTATGGCAGCATTTGCAGGTTCTCTGGGCGCAAAATTGTATATCGGCTTCATTTTCTTTAATCGGGAGGATAAATACAGTGAGATAACGTAGAAAAAGGGATTAATGGGCGCAGTATGAGGTTTATATAATGTTTTAGGTCAAAACAAGTTGGAATTGAATGCATATTATGTCGAAACAGAGGGCGGTTTTGGTCTTCAAAGGCGGAAAGCCGGAGGTGGTTTATCACACAGGAAATGGGCGGTAAGTTGTTTTGGTTGGATCGAATGCGATCCAATAGGCTTTTGCCACCTAGAGGAGAGATAAGGGTGGAAAACCACCCATTTTGCACAATTTTGAACTGGTTATGGTCGCACATTTTAAAATGTGATACTGCATTTTGATCGTCGAATTTGGGAGCTTTGATGCAAACGAAGAAGATTTGATATAGAGGTGATTGGCATTCGTAGGTGGGTCTGAGGTTTTGGTAATACGGCGGGATAGGTTTTTAACCTTATAAATATACATATATAAAGTCAAAACTTTATGTTATATGATTGGTGGAGGGGTAAAGTCATATGTGTTTTAATTAAAACATTAACAAATGTTTCAATCATAGGCGTGGGTATATATTTATATGATAATTAAACCTTTTGACAAGTTTTTTAATACCATAGGGGCGGGGTATTTTAAATTTGATATGTTTAAACCTATGGGAAAAGGGTGGGTTTATTTTCGGCACATGGGATATATAACATAGGTTTAAACTTTAAATAAATTGGTTTTTGGGGTTATTTACTTATAAAGGATTTAATAATATACAGGAAGGGTATAATTTAGGGATTTAATAATATAAGCTAGAAATTAATATGAAATGAAGGTGTAATGTATTAAAATACACAATTTAAAACTAAGTAAAGTGTAAAAATAGGCAATAAGGCATAGTTTTGTCCCATTTTTGTTTTTTACACATGAACTTAGGATAAATGTATTTTGTAGGTTTTTGAGTGTTTTTGAATGAAGATGAAATTATTTAAGTAGATTTTTTACTTTTACTCAGAAAAAATGTGTTTTACTTAGGAAAAGGGATTATAATTTGGAAAAAGGGTGAATATGTTGATGAAATGTGTTTTATGTAGGGAATTCAATATTTTTAACCAATCAATTACTGAGCCTTGGGTATGGTCCCAACGGAAGTCAGAGAAATTCTCTGAGCCTCTTCAACTAAAGGTTTAGAAGAGTGGATGATTGTGGGAGAGAGGAAATTAGTAATTATTTCCCAATGATGCTTTATTACATGTCTTGCACAACTGCTTTCTACCTACCCATCATTATTTCTAAAAAAATTTAATTCATTTTCATGGGTTCATTTAAGCTTGCAACCTTAAACTCATTTTTCTTTCAAAGCATAAAAACTATCTTAGTCTAACCTTATTGCATCTGAGGGCGCAGATTAAACTGCTGAGCTACTCATTTATTCTTTAACTATCTACTGATATGTCAACTTTAAACTATTTGACACATCTTTATTCTTTATCTAAAACATAAACCTCAGAGCATGAAAAGTTAATACTAAACTATTTAACTAATCATGGATTATGGCAATTTTAACAATCTTCACATAATCATTATTCTTAAAGTAAAAGTAAATAGTAGTGGCATTTTGACTTTGTCACTTTCAGGTATTATTTTTATCTCTTTTTTCTTTTGGGGTCTATTTTTTCTAAGTCCTTTGATATTTCTTTTAGGAATTTTACCCTCTTTTCATTTTATTATTATTTTCAAATATGGGAAAACAACTTCCAGAAAGCAATGTATGTACATATTTACAATACTATCAAAGTCAATTCAAAAATTATGAATCCTATTATTATAGGACCCTAACAGGGTCTACCATCAATCCCTGTTTTCACACAATGTGTCCCAAAAAATACAATATGGTACGCAGAAAATGCAATTCTTCAGGTTTAAGGAGATACGTCCTGTAGGTATTAACATCAAATGTAGTCTAAAGACATGCTTCTTTAAAAGGCCAAATATTGTCCAGTCATCGAAATATACTTCCAAGAAGTTGTGGATATATTATTTGAAATCTACAACAAAAACCCTGGAAAATGTAGCTGGTGCACTCTTTAAACCAAATGGCATGACAATGTACTGAAATGATCCCCACTCAGTAGAAAAGGTGGTCTTGCTCCTGTCTTACAACACAATCATGATTTGATGCTACCCTGAGAATCCATCCGTAAATGAGTAGGCTTCATGCTCACCAACATTCTCCAATACGTCGTCTGTGAATGGTGTCAGAAATGGATCGTGGACACATGCATCATTCAGCTTGCAAAGATCAACACAAATCTGTATCTCACCCTTAGTATTATTTTCTTCAACCACTGTAGGGATAACCCACTCAGACTCCTCGATTGGTTCAATGATGCCAATAGCAAGCATCTTATCGAGTTCTTCCCTCACTTTCTCCTTGTACTTTGGGTTCAACTGATATGGGCGCTGCTTGACTGGCTTCGCATCATACTTCAAAGTGATGTGAATCACTTTTAAATCACCCAAAATGCATTTTAATTATGAGAATTTTGTAGGGAACATGTCCTGGTATTCATACAGTAGTTCAGTGACCTTGTTGACTGTGTCATCATCCCAATAGTCCCCTATCTTGGAAAATTTGGGCTCCACCCCTGAGCCTATGTTGACCTGTTGCATCCTGATCAGTTGTGCGACATCTAACATTGCTATATCAGGCCCTGCAACTGTGCGTTATACTTCAGACTCAGGTATATGAATGTTGTGTGGATCCTCCTCGCCTTCCTCCATGGTCAAATTGTAACATTCCTAGGCCTGTGCCGACTGCACAACCCAGTCAAGCTGTACCAGAGTCCTTAGCTCCCTAATAATGTGAAATACTCCTTGTTACACCATTTTTTGGTCATCTAACCTACTATCATTAGATGGACCCAAGTACACCATGTAAGACCAATTTTACCCTAAGTAAAATTGCCTTCACTATGTAAAATAACTTAATAAAACACATTTATTAGGTTGTTTATGGTCTAAACAGAAACCCTAAAAGGAAATATTAAACAAACCCATATATTTGTTTGATTTTCCTGGTCATATTTAACCCAAAACAAGGAAATTAATTAGATAAATCCTTATTTATCTAATTATTTTCTAGGAATAATTATTTAAACCTTATTTAAATAATATTCCTTGTTAAATTTGACTAAATCATTTATAAATAATTGAATAAATCATTATTTATTCAATTATCATTCAACCACCTCCTTAAAATGATAAATAAATCATTTATTTATTTATTATTTACAAATAAAGGGATTTTACCCAAGTCAAAGACTTTTCCCCTCCAACAAATATAATAAAATATTCCATAAAAGGTGGATCTAGATTTGGTTAATGTTATTTTAATCATGCACCAAGATCTAGAATGACCCAATATTTTGTTATAAATAGGAGGGTTTGTCCTACCATTATTCACCTTTTGTTGCCTATTAGATCACTCTGGATCTATACACTTGGTCACATTCTTCATTATTTTCTGTGTGAGGTCCCTTTGAGTTCTATATTTGTCTGGGTTTTCTACACCAACAAGAGAGGGAGATTCTAGATCTGAAGTGTTGAGGACTTCCAAGAACCTATCCCATTGAGGAGAATTGGATACACCTTCTTTTTTTCCTCCTAGGTGCCCTTAATACAAAAATTATTTCAAAAAACATTGTTCTTGTCTTGTCTATTGGATGTATGGAGCAAACTCTTGATTTTACTACTTAATGTCTTTCTATGCATAGATCTGGTTTTTTGCAGCACTTGTCTTGATCAACTAACTGCAGATCTGAAGATATTGGCAGGCATATTTGATGTTAGGGCTATAAGTTATGCGTAGCTAAAGTGGTTGTTTTTCATACGCTTCGACCAAAGATTCATACTAACAATTGGCGACTCCACATGGGTTTTCAATTACGGCCGCTGTTGTTTTTCATATTCCTGCATATCCAGCTACTTCAAACCCTAGGGTTTCTTTTCAGCTTTTTGTTTTTCCTATTTTCATGTTGTTTTTCACCTATAAAACCCAAAAACATTAAAATTTCTAACTTCCGCGTGTTTCTGCCCATTGCTCGTGTGAGCGTGTATACTCACCGCAACCGAGACGAGCAACTTTTTCTGGAATCTCTGGCCACGGGACACCCGAGCTTCTGTGTCGCACTTTTCAGCTCAAAACTCGTGGACCTGGACCTCCAGTCGCACTTTTCAGCCCATTATCTGCGACCTGCATAGAAAACAGGTCAGAACCTGCGACCTGCCAGTTTTTCTGCTCTTTTTCTACAATTTTTCTGGGTTTTTCTGAAGCTTCTGTAAGGGTTCTCCAGCCTCTGTCTCAGCCCGTTTTGACCTGTTTCTGATCTGTTTTACTCATCTAAGTGGGAACCTAGCCCCTTAGGGCTTTAGTACCCTCCAATTTTTTTGGAAGAGTTTTAACTGTTTCAGGTGTCTGTTTTTTCAGAGTTTCAGCCACCCCTTTTTTCAGATCTGATACCTCCTTTTCAGATCCCTTTTAATCAGCTCTTCCCCCTTTCAAAACACCTCCTGAAGTTTTGTTTGGATCTACCTTTAGGGCCTCCTCCTTGTCTCTTCTGCTTTTTGCTGATTTCCTCCTTTTTCCAGCCACCTTGCCTCTGCCTCTTGGCTGTGTTCTGCACCTCTTTTCAGCAGGTTTCTCCTTTAGATCCCTGTCCCTTTCGACCCTAGATCTATTGGCCTCTTTGTAGTGTGTTTTGACTAGATTTTTTCCCTCTTTTGCATTAGTTTTGAGAGACCCACCTTCTTGGGTTGATCGATGCATTAGTAGTCAAGTACTCTTCGTTATTTCAAAGATTACATACTCGTTTTTTGCGCATTATTTTCGCTACGCAACACACTTTCTTTCTTTTCTCTTGCTCTCAAAACGAAAAGGGTTTAAAAATTAAAATTAACGCACGCCACACACTCACCCTACGTGAAGAAGAGCCCGGTTACACCGCCGTACGTCAAAGACTCTTAAAAATCAATTGACACTGCACCTTTCTGCCCTTGTTTCGACATTGTAATCACTTGATTCTGCACCTCCCTGCCTTTGACAGTCATTCTTCTTCCCATCGTGCCGTTTTTGTGTTGTCACCATTGCGCCCCCAAAGCACACATCCCGGATACTTCTTGGCCTTCACCCTAAGTTTCTGGTCGGTCGACCTACTCCTTCCCACCGTCGTCGAGTTAGTCCTCCTCCGAGTCTGCACTCCGACTCCTCTTCTGATTCATTGGGTTCTCCTTTTACTTCTGGTTCTCCCCCTGTCACCTTCACTATGTGTGGTCCAGGGCCTAACACTAGCGGTAATCCCGGCCCTAATGCCGGGACTACTACTAGCAGAACCACCACAGGAACTACCTCGGCTGCACCTTTTCTCCCTTACATGGAAGGCCTCAGCCTCCCCGATTTCAATCAGTTGATCAATGACCATATCCGCCATGATGTTGGTTGGACTGCTATGCCAAACAAGCTCCCCTCTGACATCCCTAAGTTCTAAGGCCTTGCTGGAGAAGATCCAACCAACCATGTCCGATATTTCCACATGTGGTGTTCCTCCAATTCCATTACCGATGATTCCATCCATCTTCATTTGTTCCAACACACGCTTACTGGCAAAGCTTCTAAATGGTATGTTGACCAAGACACCTCTTCCCATACCACCTTTGCGACCATTGCCCAAGCCTTTTTATCTTATTTCCAGCTCCCTCTCTGATACGATACTGGTACAGATCTTTTGACTTCTTTCAAGAAAACCTCTTCGACCCACCTTTCCACTCATGTCCAGGAATGGCGGAGCAGACGGAGCTTATGTCGAGCTCCCCCCTTCGAAGATCGGGTTTATATGGACTGGTTCCTTCGCACTCTCTTACCTCCAATTGGAAAAGATGTCGCCTCCCATTTCCTTCAAACTGAAGAAGCCGCCCTCCAAGTAGCCTTGAAATATTACCTGATCTACACTCAGTATGGTTATGTTTATACTGTCCTTCCTGACCTCCCCAAGCCCGGTGGTGCTAACGCCCCAGGGTCATCTCATTCCACCGACGGTATCGTTGGATCCCTCTCTCATCCGTATGCTCAACCTCCTATGGGCTATGGTCTGCCTCCAGGAGGGGCCAGCACCTCTAGCACTTTTCCCCCTCCAGGTAACATGTATCCAGGATACGGCATGCCTCATTCATTTTCCCAACCTCTTGCTTACCTCAATGTTGCCCAACCTAACCATTATCCTTATCCGCAGCCTGGTGCGCCAGCTCCTCCAGCATATGCGCTTCCACCTCCCTTGCCTCCTCCGCCCCCGCCACAGCACCTACAGCCCCCTCTAGGGCAAGTCTTTGCACAGAAGGGCGTGACTAATCCCCCTTCTCAAAGAAGGCGGAGAGGCAATCCAAATCAATCTACCCTTGGTACTCATGGACCCAATCCTCAAGGTACTGACCCTAACACCACTAACCAACAATAGGGCACTCAGCCCAAGCCGGACAGGCCTCTTCACACAAATAAGCCTTGTTCGTGTTGTGGTGTTTACGGTCATTACACCCACGATTGTCCCCTCTTACCACAGATGCGGCAGATGTGGGAGTCTCAAGCCACATTAGGAGGACAACATGCCCCCCCTCATGCTCCCCCTAATGGGACCACTACTCAACCAGCTGTGTTTACTGATCCTTTCCCTCAGCAAGGATTCGTGGCTGCCCAACCACCTGACAGACAGGTCGCCACGCAACCTTCCCCTTCTGGTTCCTCTGATTACCAGATCCTCATGATGAACTCTGATCCATCCCCAACCGTTGACCTTCACCTTCAAACTCGGTCTCGCCAGTACCCCAAGCCTTCCACTCATTCTGCCCCTGAGTCCCCTTCTTCAGGTTCTACAGAGCCTCTTTCGACATCCAATGGTACCTTACATATCCCTCAACCAAAAGTCAAGGTTCATACCAAGATTCCTAAGGGACCATTACGTCGAAATGTTGCTTCTGGTCGAGCTGCTCATTCGTATAGCATAGTAGATGATTTGGCGCAATCTCCTGCTTCCATTTCCACATTGGAACTCCTCCAGTCATGCCCTTCCCAAAAGAAGGCTCTGATATCTGCCGTGGGTGCTATAGATCCTACTGATGACCAAATGATTGTTTTCTATGCCCATCAATCAGACCATCCTCCTCTTCCTGCTTTCGTCGCCTTCCAAATCCCAGTAAAAATACGGAATGCCAACGTTTCTCGGTGTATAATTGATGAGGGGGCATCCACCTGTGTGATGTCCGCTTCGGTTTGGAAGAAACTTGGATCTCCCGAGTTGGCCCCTTCCACGATCACCCTTCGAGTGTGGGACGACCACGCCTCCTAGCCCATTGGCCTTTTTCGTAATTGTCCTATCACCCTTGCCGGTAAGATTGTTTGCGTTGACGTCGAAGTCATCGATGCCCCTCTAGACTACAACATTCTATTGGGGTGAAGCTACACCTATGCCATGTCTGCTGTCCCATCCGCGGTTTTTCGCAAGATGTCTTTTCCTCACAATGGAAAGATAGTCACCATCGACCAGTTGACTTATCATGAGCCACCGTCTCAGACCTCCCCGGAGACGACCATCTCTTCTGTAGCCAATAAGCAAACCGTCCTTTCCTTGACTAGTGTCTCTCCCGACATCTACAAAGACTCCTCCCTGCTTGAAACTTTCCCTGGTCTCCCTCCTCCTCATATCTCTGATCCCAGCTTATCGAATGTTTGCATGATGCAATCGTCTTGGGATGCCCTTAAGCAGCCCGCTTCGGCTAGTCAACAACCTTAGACTCAACCTCGCCCACCGCAACCCTCTCCTAGTCATTCGTCTCAGCCAGCCGGCCCTCCTCCTTCCGGCCCTTCTCCTACAGCTGGTATCCCTGAACCCCTATATCCTCCTGGGTCGGTCCCCCCAAGCCTCAACCATCCCGGAGCCGTCCCTTCTGGTCATTATCCTGCTGATCAGATACCTTTCCTGGCTCCCCCTCCCGGAGTCTATATGGTCCCTGTCATGGCCACCCTCTCCCTCCCTAACCTGACCCTGGGCATACCCGTCTGGTACCTTGACCCTCCGGCCGCTACCCCACCTGACCACCCCAAACCCTATCTTGATTTGACACCGGTTCAACCGGTCCCCCTCGCTTCCTCCGTTGCCACCATCCCCCCCGCACCTCCTCAGGACCCTACCCCTGTGGTGACAGCTCCAGGAAAGAAAGGCAAAGCTCGCAAGGGGGAAACCAATCAGGACCAAGCCGCCCCGACGAACCCTACCCCTCCTCGACCGCCAAAGCGCGCTATCCAGTGCGCTTTGTGCGATATTGTCAGACACGCCACCCACACGTGTCCTGAATTGCCGCACCTCAAGATCCTGGTCAAAGAGACGTTTCCCGAATCTGATATCCCCGAAGTCTACGTCACTATCCCGGATTCTATCCCGAAACTCAAAACCTTGCGCACAAATCACCCTTGTGCTGTGTGCAATTTCCATGGCCATTACACCCACCTCTGTCCCCGCCTTGACGAGTATCATTCCTCCTTAGAAACGTACCGCCAATTCAAGGCTCCGCATGACAAGCTCCCTTCCCACTTGTTTTCGAGTTCTACTTCGGTAGGACCAGAGGATCTTCCTACTCCCATTCACATTCCTCCTCCCGTGGTCAACACGACGGAGCCTTCCACCACCATCTGCTACCTATCGTCCTCCTCGAGAGATGATTCACCTAACCTCCTACTTGCGGACACTCTCGGCGCCACCCCAGTAGACCTTGGCTCTGCTGACGTTGCACATATGAGCCCTTCTCCACAAGAGGACCAGTCGGGCATTACTACATCATCGGGTGATCCTCCTTCCTCCAGTATTCCAATCTTCCAGTCCGATGAAGACATTATGGAAGCCATGACCCACCTTGACTTTCCATGGGATGATATGCACCATTGTGCATACTTCCTCCCACAGCAGTCCCATGACCAATATGCTGTGGAAACTAAAGACTTCATTCCTAATACAGTCGATTGGTTCAAAAATCCCATCCCTGCACCTGATGCTTTCGAGGAAGGAAACATGGCCAATATCTCTCCTACCATTAAAATTGACATTTCGGTCAAACCGGGAATCAAAGAATATATCACCTTGGGTGCCCAATGCACCCTGGAAGAAATTGAAGCTTACACTAAGCTTTTCAAAGAATTCCGCGATATTTTCGCCTGGTCCTACTCCGAAATGCCCAGACTCAACCCCACCATTGTCGAACATCATATCGACACATGGCCCGACGCCAACCCAGTCCGTCAAAAGTTGAGACCCATTAATCCTTCCAGACGTGATGCTATCAAAGCCGAAATCGATAAGCTCAAGCAGGAGGGTTTCATTTATCCCATTGAATATACCACTTGGGTGTCCAACCCAGTTCCCATCCTCAAGAAACAAGGCACCATCCGTGTCTGCACAGACTTTCGTGACTTGAACAAAGCTTGTCCCAAAGACAACTTCCCCACACCATTTATTGACCAAATCATTGATGAGTGTGCGGGGCATGAGGTTCTATCCTTTATGGATGGTTTCTCCAGATACTTGGGGCACCACTTTGCCTCCATACTTGCCTTTGTTCGTGTCGATTTTCGTCATGAGATATCATTTTGTACTCATGCTTTTCGGGTCCCCCATGGGCTCTTTTCAGTGTGGCAGCACCATCGAGTCGCCCTTGTTTAGAGCATCCAAGTTGAGTCATCATCGCATTCATGGAGTCTATCCCGAGTCCCTTTGTACCCCGCTATAGTCCTCCATCCTTCGTTACTTGATCCCTCTCTTGTGTCGCACATTATGGCTTTCAGTCCCACTGTCCCCTACCCCTCATGATATTGTGTCAGTCGCTGCCATGTCATTCATGCCGTTTATGCTCTAACAAGGGAGGTCATCCATTCGCTACTCAGTCCCATCCATTTCGTCATCATCATTGGTATCAGTCTGTCAGTCACTCAACTATTTTCTCTCGTGCCTTAGTTGAGGATCTCTCATTGCCTCACCTATGGCGGACCTCCTTCTGTCGACATCAGCTCATTCATTCCAGAAGACCGGTCTAGAGGGCGGTGTACCTTGGTTCCAGCTTCCACTCTTATTCGGTGCCTCGAATTAGGTAAAGGGCTCCCTCATTACCCTTTGACTTGATGGACTCTCATTAACTCAACTTTCATCATGATTGAGATCCGTATGTGATGGAGTTAATGATGTAAGCGACGTACGGTGATTCAGGTGTGTGTGAGATGTCTCAACCCTCATGAGGGGGTGGCCTTGCAGGTAGCCCCCCACATGCCTGGATGACCTCTTCATTGTAGCCTTCGATGCAGCTCCAGATATTTGATGATGTTGGCCGTAGCCACTTGCAGCGCCTCTTCGACTTGCATGTATCAGTCAGATTTTGTGAGCCCTTCCCCATTTACAGGGGGCATTTGGGTTGTATTTGTATCTCATGTACTCAGATATTATTGTACAAGTCCTGGCTGTTATCCCAGGCACAGCATGTATATGGGATTCCTCATTGTATTCTTATCTGGCTCATGATTATGCCAGCTGTACTTTATGGTTCGGTCCCTTGTTTACTGGACACACTATTCTTTTGTACTTTGTCTCGGCGGGCATAGGTATGCCTCCTCCGCCGCCTTCAGCACAGGTACCCTCTCATAAAAAGAGACTTGTTGCACCTGCAAGTCTCGTCTCCTCAGGGTCTAGTCCTTCAGCACACTATCTACCTTACATTTCTCTCTCTGACATCCCTTTTGTTGTCTAGTGATTGTGTTCTTACAATGTACTTTGGTCATACGATTTGCTCCTGACACTCGCACACTGGGGGGCAATCTGTTACACCATTTTTTGGTCATCTAACCTATTATCATTAGATGGACCCAAGTACACCATGTAAGACCAATTTTACCCTAAGTAAAATTTCCTTCACTATGTAAAATAACTTAATAAAACACATTTATTAGGTTGTTTATGGTCTAAACAGGAAACCCCAAAAGGAAATATTAAACAAACCTATATTTGTTTGATTTTCTTGGTCATGTTTAACCCAAAACAAAGAAATTAATTAGATAAATCTTTATTTATCTTATTATTTTCTAGGAATAATTATTTAAACCTTATTTAAATAATTTTCCTTGTTAAATATGACTAAATCACCCATAAATAATTAAATAAATCATTATTTATTTGATTATATTTTAACCACCTCCTTAAAATGATAAATAAATCATTTATTTATTTATTATTCACAAATAAAGGGATTTGACCCAAGTCAAATACTTTTTCCCTCCAACAAATATAATAAAATATTCCATAAAAGGTGGATCTAGATTTGGTTAATGTTATTTTGATCATGCACCAAGATCTAGAATGACCCAATATTTTGTTATAAATAGGAGGGTTTTTTTCCTACCATTCTTCACCTTTTGTTGCCTATTAGATCACTCTGGATCTAAACTCTTGGTCTGACTTTGAGCCATCATCATTGTCATATTTTCCATTACGTGCTGTGTGAGCTCCCTTTGAGTTCTATCTGTGTCTGGGTTTTCTACACCAATAGGAGAGAGAAATGCTAGATCTGAAGTGCTGAGGACTTCCAAGAACCCATCCCATTGAGGAGAATTGGAAACACCTTCTTGTTTTCCTCCCAGGTGCCCTTAATACAAAAATTATTTCAAAATTTGTTCTTGTCTTGTCTATTGGATGTATGGAGAAAAACCTCATTTTTTACTGCTTAATGTCTCTATATGCATAGATCTGGTTTTTTGCAGCACTTGTCTTGATCAACTAACTGCAGATCTGAAGATATTGGCAGCCATATTTGATGTTAGGGCTATAAGTTATGCGTAGCTAAAGTGGTATTTTTTCGTACACTTCGATAAAGGATTCATACTAACACTCCTGCTTTCAGTTCTTGAAGAGCCTAATTTATTCACTCCCAACCGTCAACGAAGCTATATGTTAATAGAAATCCATCTATAAGGTCATCCCAATCCACGGTTCCATGGCACAACTCAGTTTCAAGATAACATTGCTGAGGTATCATATCCAAAGAGTGAGAGAACATGTGCACCCATTCTGTCTGAGATTGGGCGCCCCAAGCTTCAGTCCAACGAGCTAAGTTTTTGTGAGATTCCTTCTGGCCATCATACTTCTTCGCAATCTTCTTGTCAGCCTGACCAAATCTCAACCTTATCATCTTGAAAAAATCCTTCCATCCTCCGAAACTTGCCCTCTACGCGCCGCACCATCGGGCAGGGGTAGACCTTAATGCAAAGTCCACAACTTCATATGTATGGTTCTCATGTACCTTTTTATCAAATTATTCCAAAAATAAGATAATATTCCTCGTTCCATCATAAAAATTCAAGTCACGCGCTTCTGATTTGACACAATGCAGAGATTTGGTAACCCTGTTACAACGCTAGTGGTTACCTCATGTTATCGATTATGCCAGTGCTCCAACTCCTCATCTGAATCAGAAGCACATGAACTATCATGATCCCAACATATTATACCATCTGCGTTGGGATTAATACAGTCTTCATCCTACACAATGAGCTTATATATCTGATCAATCTCAGCATCGCCATACTCAAATTGGACATGCTCTGTATATCGCACACCTTCTGAAGGATCCAACGACACAACAACCCAAGTACTATTCTATTCAAAGATCCTCCGCTTCTTCTTTAGGTTGATTATAGCATCCATGTCATAAGCCCAGTCAAACCCCAACATCGTAGGATATGGGTTACTATTATCAACTATCTTAATCACTTCGAAGTCAACCAACACACCAGCGCCATCAATATCTACGGTAATCCCCTATAATCTCCCCATAGGAATGATCTTGAGCTGATTTTCCATTCGCAGCTAAATTGAAAACCATTGCAACTTAGGTCTTTCCATCCTCTCCCATGTCTGATTTGCAAAAATGTTGGCATTTGATCCTAGATTCATAATGACTTGGTCCATCTCATACTATCCAATCTACATAGTCAACCACATCTCCTAGCCAATTCTCTTCTTGTTCTTGTATACTTTATTTATTGCACGATGTTCCAGCTGCAACCTTTCCTTGCTAATGCAACTATCTATTATGTAATATTCCAAAATGGAAAAGACATGAATATAGAACATATGCAGCATTCCAAATAAATAAAAACAGGAACATAACACTAAAATCTAGAAAATGCCAGAAATATGCTGCAGCTGGAAATTACATTAAGACATCATAATCTATGAGCAGAAACAACTGGGTCATATCATTATAATAAACAACAAAATAAAGTACACAGTTCTCCAAAAGGAATGCACTCATGCCACAAGATGGTTGAAATACACTAAAGAAAACTAGCACTGGAAATGTGCGCTGCTACTGGGAATAAGAACCATGTGCGAGAGGCTGTTGGAGTGCTCCGAATGATCTAGGATTTTAAACATGGATTCTACTAAAAAAACCCATAAATGGTTTGTCCAAATTTTAACTTTGGGTTTTCGACCATTTTTGAGTTGCACACTGCACCCCTGCGGGATGAGTTATGCAATCCCTTGAGACAACTCCTGATATGGGGCTGAAATAATGATATATCAGTTGCAACAACACCCAATCAACTCAATAAATGAAGGGCTGGTCCCTTCTCTTGATCTCTAAGCTAGAAGCTTGAGATCTAGCTCTTCCTTCCTGTGCTCAAGTTTCAGCTACACACTGCACAATTTCTAGATTGACTACACTGTTAAGAGGGATGAAGATGTAGCTTGCTGAATATGTAGCTTGCTGCTAGATGATGGAATATATCTCATAGTTGATGGAATATAGCTCACAGCTAATGGAAATGATCTCTCCAAAGTGAGGGAAAGACCCCTCACAGGATTCCAAGATGAAATACTTGGAACTTCCTTCCTTCCTTCCTTAGATTTGCCTGATAGGACTGCGCAATTCCTTAAGGAACTACTACTACATGGAGTTGTAGAAATCATTTCCTGATGTCGGATGTAGCAATGTTGATCTCGAAATATTTAAATGAAGCACAAGATGAAAGGGTTGATCCCTCCATCGGTTCCTTAGTTGAAATGCTAAGAACTACCTCCTATACTCAAACCCTAAGACAAGAATGTGTAATTCCTGAAACTGTATGTGCTGCAGAGAGGGGTTGGATGTGGCACTAATGACAGATGATGAGTTTCTTCTCAAAAAAACCTTCCCAGAGTAGGCACTCGAAGTCCCCTGTGGGTAAGGGTGGGATTCCCGCTCGGGAAAAACTGTGTGCTAAACAACACAAAAGACTTAGCTAAACAACTGAAGCATGCAAAAAATTTCAAACGACAATACAATATCAAATTCTAGACTGATTTTCTTTGTTGCCCTCATCTTCCTTATATGGTTGTAAGCCTTCCCCAGCCTTGGCCCACCTCATAACTGCACTGCACATGTGGCCGCTACTCTCCATGAAGACTGTGCTGTCTCTCCATGATCTCCATGATCTCTGCATTTACTTTCCACTCCTCCATCATTTGTACATTTAATGCACCACTCCCTCCATCACTTCATCATTATTTCTCTATGATCTTTCTTTTATTCCTCTATGATCTTACTTTATCTCCATGTTTTTCCTCATCAATGCTGCATGATCCCCATTCTTCCTGCATTAATAAGCTGCTCCATTACTCCATAATGCTGATCTACTATCTAATTAACCCACATACAGACACCAAAAGTGGATTTTATTCATCTATGGGGTTTATGGGTCCCTCCACCCTTTTATTTACTTACTTAATTAAGATAAGTAAGAACTCTAATATTCCAATAATTTGATGGAAAATTTGGAATATTACATATTAGTTCCTGCTGCCCTTCTATAGCCCTCTTGTCCCTCAGAAATTTCATACACATCTACAAGAAGGATGCCAAGATAGATTGATCCACTTCCTTTACTTCGTTCTTCTCCTTAGGCTTGTTCTCCAATGAAAATAGTTGTCTCTGCGCGGTAGGTGGTGAAGCTTTAGGAGTCATAAATGTCTTCCTTTCTTCCATGAATGTCTCTTTCTCACATTGCACATTGAATCCACAATTTTTATCCTCAACCTTCTTGACCCATGTCTCTGTCACAAAATTTCTTCCTTCTGGGTGGTCTCCTTTGGTGTTCACACCACTGTGCATTACTATGTTAACACTTGGAGCGGCTTGGCGCGGTTCAACCCTCATCATTTGGATATTCTGAGCTGGTTGCTGGACGCGCTTCTCCTACACTTTAGCTAACAAAATAGGACACTCTTCAATTTCATGACCAAATTCTTGACAATACTTATAGGAAGCTACTGTGGGAATATGAAAGTCAATGACAAAATTTCCAGGCTAATCGAAATTATAACATATGATTTTCCTGCAACCATGACCTGCGCCTCCTCCTCGGTCACACCCTCGGCCTAGTAAACCTCCTCATGCGGTCGACAAACCCAAAGCTTAGCGCCCCTCTACCAACATTCGATACGCACCAGGAATATTCTGCATCATCAAGTCATAGATCTTACGATGTTGTTCATCATGCCCTACCGAAATTCAAAAATTACAAAACAATTGCTTTGGCGATCGCACAAATTTCTACAATAGATGAAAAAATTATGTGGAATGTTGGCCTACAACTTTGCTGAGGCTACACCATACACTAGGCCCTACACTTGGCCCTGTGCTCGGTCCAGGTGCCAATGGAATCAACATCCCAGTGTTCAAATAATCTCTATAAACAGGGAACTGTTCTTTATACTGACCCTCCACTTTGCATTTGATACACCAGACCTCCATTCTCATCTCCGGTCGAACCTCCTTTCCCTTATTTAGATTCTGAAGCTCCATATGCAAGCTTTCCAAATGAGTTTGAATATGTTTCACTCCTGTACTTGTATCAACTACGGGCGATTCTTTGAGCTTCATCACAATCACCAACGCTTCCGCCTGAGTTGCAATCTTCTGTTGAGACAATGGCAGTCTGAGATGATGCAATGATGCAACAATGAACCATTCTCTATGTTTTTCATCCAGGATATTGAAACTAATTTGGCTCAACATTGTTTTAAATCTCTGGTTTACCTCCCATACAAACTCGGTAGTCATCTTCTTAATTTATTTGATCTCTGTGATACACTGGGACTGCGACTCCGGTTTCTTGAATTCAACATTCAACGCATTCTTAGTCCCAACTAATGAAGCATTTTCATTCGTTGTAACATATTTCATCTACCATGACAATGCTCTATCTTGCAACGTTGTAATCAACTACACTTTCTTCCTGTTTTCATCTGTAACATTTTGTGAAATCCATATCGTTTCTACCACATATAAGAACTGTTCAGGTTCATCTATTCCCTTGAACACAAGAATCTTTGGTGTCTGGGCAATGGGGGGAGGCAGAGGTGGAGGTGGAAGACAGAGGTGGAGGTGGAGGGTCAGAATGGGATGGAGTGATGATGGGGGTGGAGGGTTGGTGAATTTCCTCAACACTTTTTTGACTTTAAGATCTCAATGACAAACTTCGCAGAGTAGTGGGGTTGTTTTCTCCTTTTTAAGATTCAAACAATGGTCTATATTCAGTTTCAACTTAAGTACCCCAACCTGTTCTGAATCGCTTACCGCTTCACGTAGCACCAGGTTCTCTTTCTTCAATCATCAATATGAGCACATCTATAATATACTTGTTTCACACAATAGCATTTTAATCCAAAACTTGAATGAATTCAAGTACTTATCTCTAGGGTTTTTGAAGAACTTGCGCTCTACTTCGCTATAAGACAAATATGTCTCGATCGCGAGCTAAGTGATGAACCCTCCAAGGATACTGTCTATCTAATAATCAACAACTCTCACGATCTCTTTATCAATCCTTTTCATCTTCTGAATCAACTTCGAGGTCCACACAATGTGTCTATTGTTGAAATAACCCACTTGCGCTACTATTCTTGATATCCACTCGTACAACTTGCTAGAAAATGATGCAAAAAATATCTTGTACTGATATGTATAGATGTACTTTTGTAGCCAATGTTCAATAGAGATGCACAATCTTTTATTTTCTTGCAGAACAAATTCACATTCTTTTTTATCAAACCAATTTTCAATCTCTTCCTTAGATGGATTCCACATCCAGCTATCCCTGTCCCGACAACATAACCATTTTTTGTCTTGATGGGGCCTAGACCCAGGTTCAAAGTGACTGCACAATCCAAAAAAACCCACTATTACTAGCCCTTTAACAAACGATCTACTTGGGTAGACCGAAGTCTCACCTGAGGAAATATAGGGGGATGCTAGAACCAGGTTTCTGCATCTAGAGGGACACTAGACAGTGGATTTGGGGCTTTTCCTTCTTAATAGTGTTTTGCAGGCCAGATCTATCCATAATAACAACAAGGTTCAAAACATCTGTTGAAATTAGTCACAAGCTGCACGATCTTACTTATTCATACATTAAACAAAGTAAATAATAATACACATGACTACGCTACTCAGTTATATATAAAATCCTTTTTCACGCATAAATATTCAGAAATAGTAAGTAAAATAAAAGACATCAATATAACTCAGATATTTCTTAATAGTTCTTTCATTAACATCAAGATCCTTCTCATACATCCACTTTCCACCATACACACACAACTGCAGGGGTCTGCGCTCATAGTTGCAAAATTCCTAAGGTCTCCATGCACACAACTGTAGGATCCTTTTCCTCTAACCCAAAAACAGACTTTGACTCAAAAAAATCTTACATCTAAAGGCATCATTCAACTTCTAATTTTTTATGACTTCTATCTAGACTCCTTATATAGGTTTGGCATTTACAATATCGTGGGCCAAAACCATGGGCGGAGTCCAACATTCACAAAACATCCCATCCCATTACACAATAAGGGGCTTCAACCACCCCAAAGCCCCTATGACTCAAAATAGACTCCGCGTTGCGCCCTTCGCTCCTCGATCTGCAAAGTCTTTCCTTGCTTGCTTACTCCACGAGGATCCCAAATCTAACACAATATTTCAGCCAAGATGCATTATTTGATTGCTTTCAGTTTTAAAGATCTTCATATGGCCTTTGGTAGCTTGGGTGGACATTCCAAATTCTGAAAGAAGAATATGATATCTTGATACTATGGAGAATTTTGGAATTTCAAGAGGTCCCTCAAGAAGGGTTCTTATGGATTCCTTCTATTTGGTGGGAAGGGTTCTTATGGATTCCTTACTACCAGAAAGATAGGTTCTTGTGGATTCTCTCCTCTAGGATGAAGAGGTTCTTATGGATTATCTTTGTCTAAAGAAGGAGAATCTTGTGGATTCGCCTCTCTCTATATATTGCAAAAACATTCATTAATACACATTTTCAGTGCAACATGATTTTCCTCGATCAACGATTTAGTTAATCCTTGAACCTTGACCAACTTAGTAGGCTTAATCTCTACATCATATTCTTGTAACTTTTCTTTCCATTTTCCTCGTCGACCATCACTATCAGGTTGAACATGTATTCCTTTTAATGTTGCAGACAATACATACACTATCACCCTAGAGTGTAGCACATATTCCGAAAATTCCTTGAAAGACTTTACCATAACATATGCATATTTCTTCAAGATAATCTATTTTATCTCAACATCCCTTAGGGCATGACTGAAAAATGCTATAGGTTGCTTGAACCCTTCTTCGTTCTTTTGCAACAAAATTGCAGTTATGGTATGCTTGGATGCAAAGGAGAAAATATGAAATTCTTTAGAAAAATAAGGACTCCCTAAGAATGGGGTTTCCATAATACCCTTATTTATTTTCTCAAATGACTCTCATGCTTCCTAAGTCCACCTAAATTCATTATTATTCTTAAGCATGTTTGTAATGTGCTTTAAGAGTTCTACAAAATTTGCAATAAATTTGCATAGGAAATTGATCTTAGCCAAAAAGGACTGAACTTCATTCTTATTATGAGGTAGATTAATCTTCAAAATGGATTCTACCCAATTTGGGTCAATCCTGGCACCTTATTTTGAGACAATATGCCTTAGCATCTTTCCTTCTTGCAACACAAAAAATGACTTCTTAGGATTCAATGAGATGCCGATTGTTTTGCACTTACTGGAAGGTTTGTCTCAAATTCTCTAGATGGTCATGACCCGGTTTTGAGAAAAGTCATGTCCTGTAAATAGATAACTATGAATGGATCTATATTTCCAAAAAATGTGATATACATGGCCCTTTGAAAGGTAGCTCTTGTATTCATCATCCAAAAAGGCATTTTTTCATAGATAAAAGTAACTCATGGTGTTGTGAATGCATTATCGTCTTTGTCATCCGGGTGCATGGATATCTGATTGTAACCTGAGAATCCATTCATCATTGATATCCTAGATGATCCTCCTATCACTTTTTTCATCAAGTGATCCATCTCAGGGAGGGGATATTTATCCTTCAACAAACACTGATTCAAGTTCCTGAAATCCACAGAGAGTCTAATGCACCATTATTTTTCCGAAATGGTACCAAATTTTCCACCCATTGAGAGAATCTTAGCGGGACAATGATATTTTCATCCAACAACTTTCTGATATCCTTTTCTATTATTGGAAACAAGATGGGATTGAATCTCCTGATTTTTTGCACAAAAGGCTTAGTATTTTCTTTCAATGGTATCTTATGTTGAATAATGGAAGTATCATAAGTTTTAAAATATTCATAACTCCATGCAAAAACATATTTAAATTGTTAAAATAACTCAAGATACCTCTTTTTATAGGCAGGTTGTAAATACTTTGGAAGTTTTACCTTTTGTGGATTTTATTTTGTGTCGAGGTTATTTTCCTCCATGTTCTTGTCTACCAACTTAAAGACTATTCGGGTAGGTATATCATTCTTATCAAAAATTTTCTTGAGAGGAACCAATCCCTTGGGGATGAAATTATTCTTGAGTTGAATTACTTCATGACCTCTGATCTGATTTAGGAAATTGTTGTTGTCATATTTTTCGAAGTCTTCGTCTTGACCATCTTCGGTTAATTCTTTGTTTGAATCAATGTTTATTGTTGAAAACTAATCCATGAGCTCCAAGAATATTTTTAATTGTTGGCCATCTTCAAATACTTGCCAATGTTTAACGTTGTCTAGAATGGATGGTTGATATCACATTTCCACCCCATATTTCAACTTTGGTTCAAGAGGGGGCCACAAGGTGCTGAACGCAACCACCAAAACATCTACGAGTTGATTATCTTCCTAGCGCATAGTTGTAATGTTAAAGGCATTAAAATAATCCTCTAAAATATCCCATACAACATTTCCGTATGATCTCATTCGTGCGTTCTTGGTGGTGCAAACATTCCTCGCCTATAAGACTATTAATTTTGAATCCCCAAATGCCATGAGGTTTTTCACTCCCATTTTACAGGTTGTGTCTCTTCCTATAATTAAAGCTTCATATTCAACAACATGGTTAGTGGCATAAAAATATAGTTTATAGGAGAGTGAGATGCTCTTCCCCACGTGTGGTATCAAAATCACCCTCGCTCGCGTGCCTTCTAGGGAACATGCTCCGTGAAAGAATAGTTTCCATACATAATCGAGTCTATATACTAGTTATTTCTTAGTAGGGATTGTCTTCGTCTCAATAGCAAGTTTAGGGATAATCAATATGCTATAACATCCCATATATTCTCCAACGACATAGATTGGCATGTTTTTGGGCTTATTTGCATCACTAATAACATACAATAGTTTGATTTCTCTATAGATATTGTTTTCTTGTCCCCCATAGACTGGTATGATGGAATATGATAGGTTTTTTTGAAGAGTTCCTCCCAATTTCCTAGCCTATTATCTTGAAAGGAGTATACCACATGAGGTTGGGATATCAACTACTTCTATGTCCATGGCCATACTCTTATTTGGTATTTGGGTAAGGGAGGCTACCGAGTCCATAATGAGACCAAGGTACTTTACTCTCCTGGAATCAAATGAGTAAAGGCCATGGTACAATTTGGTGATGTCCAGCCCCAACTCTACCATAAAATATTTGGGCATGAGGTTGTGGGACACCCCTGAATTTAGCATAAAATTATGTAGTTGTTTAAGAATGTAACTAGGTTCAGTCTTCATAATTGTATAATGTAATCTATTTGTCAAAATAAATTTTATTATTAATAAAATGAATTATTAAAGCACGCGTTTCATGCTTGGGTCATCATTTTTAGGTCAAAGCCTCCATTGTAGGCTTCTAAGTTTTATATTGAGTCAATAGAGTCATTTTCAATTTTATTAGAACCTTCTTTGGCTTTTGTATGATATAAAAAGAATTATTTTTGAGTCAAATAGGTCATTTCACACCTCCATACCAACTCAACCCTTACTTAATGAAGTCGACCTACATTAGGGCAATTCAAACCACAGAAGAGGATATATATAGATAAGAAATTCCATCCATTTGCACCACTCACTCAACAAGTTCAATACACAATAAAGAGGCATAAAAAGTACGAAGTTTCTAGAGAAGGAAGAAGATTGCAGGGGAAGAAAAAAAATGAAATTTTTTGCTATCTAGCTCTCACACATGCAAATTTACTGGGAATTTGTTGGAGTTGAAAATCTGAAGTTTAATATAGGTTGAATTTTTGTTGCAGGGTAGGCCAAAATTTTGTTGCTGCAAGGTCAAAACTCTAGGTTGAAGCTGCTATTGGGAAGTTATCATTTGGAGAATAAGGAAGGGTTGAATTTGTGGTTGGATGAAGTATATTTCTAGGTCAAAGTGTATTGGAGGATCTCTCTTGTCTTATAAATCTACTGAAGGAAGACTTATGACTAGGTTTTTCCCTCATAGGTGTTTTGTCCTGGTTGTGCACCTACATTTTGTGTCTCTTGTTCTTGATATCTTCATAAACATATAATTTGGTATTTTTTGATGAAAGATAATCTATAAATAAGTAAAAGAGGCCAACATAATTCACAAGTAATTATCAAGAAAGAGGAATCAAACCCTAATTATACTAGAATTGGTTTATTAACATGGTATAAGAGCTAAGGCCAAGGATGGTTGGAGATCACTTTGTTGGCTTGAAAGGAAAGGTTACTTCCTCTATGATAAATTACTTGAAGATGAGATTCAATATTATAAAAATTATAGGAAGCTCGATTAGAAGAACCATCTTCAACTTATCTAATAAGGTCAAAAGCGAAGGGTTCTTGGCTACACTCATAGGTACACTTGATGATGACAACACATGGATAATTGAGAGTGGAATATTAAGACATATGACGGGATAAAGTAAAAAACTTCACACTCTATCAAAGGGACTGTTATCACTCATAAAATTGTGAAACATTACTTGACATGGTCATATAGTTCACTCATCAAAAGGATAAGGTCTCCTTAAGCCTTTCAAGTTGGTATAGGAAAATTTCATTTTTTACATGTTTAACCTATCCTAAGGTTCAAGGTCACCTCCATTTATGTCATGTCATGTCCCATTAGTCCTCATATGGTGTCAGTTTTCATTCCCCATGCATTTAAATTCAAAAAGGGCACTTGTGTCAGTTTTTTTCAACTTTTCACAGTGTTTTATACGGCAAAACAACAGTTTTCATTATGAAATTGCCTAATAGTTTTATAGAAAAACTGTCAGAGGATAAACTAGCTACGCTAATAAAATCTGTTTCTTACCTGTCTTGTCAAATTTGGCGTGAAATATCATTCCATTATTGGAGGAGTTAGGGTGGAGGTCATTCAAGTATGTTATAGTTAATTCAAAGGTACAAAGCAGTGTCTGAGGGAATTATTACCCTTTTTTGCATGCATGTGTCATGACTAAAGCATGATCTGTCATTCAAACCATAAAACCTTACCCCAATTAGCCTTTTTGTCATATTCCAATTTGTCTTTGCATGTAACTCGATCTCTGAAGAGCTGCTTCATCGAGCGAAGCAGGTTGCTGGCGTATTTGAACTTTGCAGGTGTCATCAAGCAAGCGAGGCTATGAAGATATAAAGCACCCATGGATACAAGGAAGAAAACAAACAAAGGTGGTCATTGCCATAGATATGAGCCCATGGACATGAATTCTCTCAATTAAGACCCAACTGCCATGGAGGTTTTCATCAGCAACATGAATCCCTACAGGAGGGGAACAGTGGTTTAAAAGCATCAAATTCACAATGCAGGACTAAAAAGAGTTCATCAAACCAGAACACAGTGAAATTTATTTGAAAAATGCTATTCCTAGGGGTTTCATGAAGGAAAATTATTCAAAGTTGTTGATGATCATGCAAAAGTATTTTACCCATGAAGGATGGTTTCACATGGTCTAATCCTACCACCTCAGACTTCTACAACATTTCGTGGGTAAGAGGTCACTTGACTTGACTTTTTATTTATACAGAAGTCTAGGGAAAATGTTAGACAAGTTCCAAATCAAGAAAGAAGGAAATGAAACTTCTCTTTTTCATCATGGTTTGATTAAGCTATTGGTGTTAGAGGAATTGAAGGGACATGCAGAGACTAGATTTCATTTTTGTTCATGAGTGGATATGAAATTGATGCTGTCACTCCTAAGAGAGTCTCCAAACCAAGGAAGATTTCATCACCAACCGTGGCAGAGGAATTTGAAGAAGGGAATAGATCATCTCCTCCAGAACCAGTGAGCATGGAGGCAGAGCCATTGCAGAATATTGACACACCTAAAACAACACCTGCAAAACAGAAGAAAACAATTAGCAAACAAAGCTACAAGAGAGTTACTAGGAGCCAAACAGTGGCTAAAGGAAACTTAGAGGACATCTTACATGCAATTGAAATTGAAGAAAATCCCATTGTCCAAGCTGAAGACATTGAAGATGGAGGAAGAAAGCTAAATAAAGGTAAGACAGCTAAAAAATTAGAGTTTGCAGGTGATGATGCTGGATTCATGTTTCAACCTAGAAAGCCAATGAGCAGACATGCAAGAAAGGTCATGGAAAGAAGCAAAGATATTGATAAGGTCAGTAAAACTTCTCAGCCACCAAGAATTATAGATCTGTCTTCACTTGCAAAAGGGGAGATGGTTATCAAACAAAGAAAGGGTAAAGAGAAAATTAGTGAAAAATCAGAAATTGAAACCCTTAAAGAGAAGTTGAAGGTGGCAGGTGAGGAGATATCAGTTTTTAAGCAAGAGGCAAAGAAACATAGAGTTGAGAAAGTTTAGTTTGAGAAAATGAGAAAAATCTGGGAAGATCAAGTCACCAGTGTTTCAAAGACCTTGGGAAATATATAAAAATTGATAAAGTGGACTCAACCACTAAGAGGAGAGGTCAAACATATCAAAAATATAAACATGCACTTGCAATCCAAGAACAGAGCATTAAAGGACAAATTGAAAGATCTGGAAGAGCAATTGGATCTGATTCATGTAGAGTTAGAAAAGAAATGATTGAAAATGACAGTGGTAGAAGAGCCCATTAGTGAACTGATTGTAAATGAGGAGGAAACACCAAAATATTAATAAGGTAAGATGGAATATGTTTTAGGAGGTTCATAACATGCAAAGAACCCAAATTTTGTAGCTGGAGGACAATTTTTGAAGATAATCTTGAAAGGAGAAATTTCTGGTTTTTTGCATCTTTTCGTAGCGCACCTCAGGCTTGAAGCCAGAAATATACTATGAAAACAAATGTAGGTGATTTTTTGAATTTAAAATAAGTATTGGCATGTTTTAAGAAGAGATATTGATGGTTGCAAGGTGTCATGACATGATTAGGGTGTTGGAACAACAAAGAAGTCAAGAAGGTTGATGGAAAAACCACTTTTTCCACGCTACTAAAACTCGCTACGAAACTGCCCTGTTTTCGTAGCGAGTAATTGTTGAAGGATTTTGAGAATGTTAAAAGAATTTTTTTCCAACTGGATATCTCCAGCATGTCAGAGGACCTTATTAGCAGATATTTATTACTCAAAGGGAGTACCATGAAGCCATGTCATCAATGAAAACAACGTTGAAGATGAAGGTCATCCATTCCTAAAAAGCAGGGTTATGCTCCACAGATCTAGGGGTGCTTTAAATATGTAAAGTGGTGGTGAACTTGGTAATGTTTCCTTCGAGCATGTGACATTCATTATGTAACCATCATGTAACTATTTCACAGATAGGATAAAGGAATGTAATAAATTGGAGATAGAGTCCTATTAGGAGTTTGTTTCTTTAAAGGTAGTTATCAATTTTCTGTTTTAAGTTATTGATTTCAGTTATGAAAGGTGTCATAGTAGAATTTGAGGATCTAGCCACCAGGTAGATCATCCATATTGTAAATAAGTTCTATTTATATACAAAACATCGAAAAATCAAGGGGTTGGAGAATATTTGCACCAAATTGCTGCTTGCATGTTTTTAACCATTATCAAAAATACAAAGTGACATTCTACTTCTAGACCTGAGATTCTCATGAGGTTTTTGATGTATTATTGATCTGTATCTTATGTTTAATCACTTGTAGTAGATTTCATCCCTAATTACTCAGAATTCATTATATTATGCTCTGACTTTCTTTAGTGCTGAAATGACTGTGTTTTCCTATGTTGTATGTGTGAATTATCTCTATTGAAAATCTCTATCTGCCTCAGCTTCCATGTGAAGAACCACTAGTCACTAAGAATATTGATTTTTGACTCCATAAGCCCAATGGTATCAAGCTTGGATTTTTCAACCTGCAATCATACAAAAAAAGTTACAATTTCATAGATTTAACCATCTAGTACTATCCTTATTCAAAATCATAAACCTCCTTTGAGAGATCCCTCTCAAACTGAAGAGGCTAATATTTAGTTAGAAGTGGTTTGAAAGAGTTACAGTGAGTTGATTGATGAAAATCCAATCAAGATCAATTTGGTGATAACATTTTGGTGCGTCTGCAGGGAGATGGTGACTTGACACTGCTACTATTGTAATTTCTGATATCAGTAATATATATAGACTTTGTTTCTGCTTCCCCTAAGATTCTTGGAATGTTTCAATGAGCTTATATGTCTCTCTTTATCTTACTTACAATATCTTGAGGTTGAATTACTCAGAATTCATGTCACGCATGCTCTGAATTTTTTTTAACATTGAGCTACTGAATATTTTTGTGTGTTAGTATTGTCTTTCCATTGAAACAGTAAAAGTCTTAGCTTCCACAAGTAGATTCATTTGTCATTGAATTCCTTCTTATTGAATCCATGAGCCTAATGGTAGTGAAATATATCCCATTTTTCACTCGAAATCAAATACATTAAGATACTCACAGAGTTAGCCATCTGATTTAAGACCTAATTGAGCTAATCATTA
This sequence comes from Pinus albicaulis, assembly GCA_034641835.2. Classification (NCBI taxonomy): domain Eukaryota; kingdom Viridiplantae; phylum Streptophyta; class Pinopsida; order Pinales; family Pinaceae; genus Pinus; species Pinus albicaulis. Next base: position 363,528,118 of record CM076582.1, read on the forward strand.
GATAAATTGAGAGATCCCTCTCAAACTTGAGAGGCTAATTTCCAGTTGCAATTTGTTTAAAAGAGTTACTCCAAGTTGACCATTGAAGCAACCCAACAAGACTCAATTTGGTGATGAAATTTTGGCTAAAATCAGATGGCTAACTCTGTGATTATCTTAATGTATTTGATTGCAGGTGAAAAATGGGATAGATTTCGCTACCATTGGGCTCATGGAGTCAAAAGCTAAAGACTAAAGACTAATGCTCTTCTTTAGTCAAAAACATTCTAGACATGTTTTCATCTAGGAAGTGAATGGAGTCTGATCATGATATAAACAAGGGCGAGGAACAATCTGATTACCTTAAGGGTTATCAACATGAAATCTTTGAGATGTAGAAGAAATACAACCTCAGAAACAGAAATGTCCCTATTACTACAAATAAAACAAAGCCCAAGAAAGATGCTTCTAAAGCAGCTGAGTCTAGAAAAGATCCACCACCTCCTCCTCCTGTCAAAGAAATTGAAAATATTACTTCTGCTTTCAGTTTGGAGAATGATATTTCCAAAATCAAGATCCCAGTCCCTTTTGGAGAAATCCTTAAGGTGAATGAGTACAGAAGTAAAATTGTAAAAATGCTGAATTCTCAACCAAGAGCTGCAGATATCCTTAATGTACAAGAAGACCATACAACCATTTACTTGGGACCAAGATTGGAAGATGAGCAGAATGACAAAGTACCTCCTTTCTATGTCAGCCTTAGTATCCATGACATGACCTTACACAATGCCATGATGGATTCAGGGGCTTATCATAACCTCATGCCTAAAGTGATGATGGAAAGGATGGGATTGGAAATCACTAGGCCACACACGGATTTATTTTCTTTTGATTCAAAAAGAGTTCAATGCATTGGATTGATAAAAGATGTTGTTGTTGGTCTTACACAAGTCCCTGCCAAGGCAGTGGTAATGGACATTGTGGTACTAGACATTCCACCCACATTAGGGGAATTTCGAGGTCTAAAATGGGCCTCCTAAGGAAATTATAAAATAATATTGGAAATAATAAAATAAGATTTGATGACATCATCAAATTTTAGAGGGAAAAAATAAAATACCACTTTTTCAACTCGTATTTTCAACTTAAGTTTTTTACTCAAATTTCGAGCGGGAGTATTCGTTGCATGCAAAATGCAAAATTTTTCCTATACCACCTTGAAATGGATAAGGAGGCCTTATCCTCTTGATGAGTGAACTATATGACCATGTCAAGAAATGTTTCATAATTTTATGAGTGATAACAGTGGCTCCACTTGGGATGGTGTGCCCCTGTGGTACACTAAAGAACCTGTAGTTCCAGTGCCATCCATATTTTTGGAAATAAAAACTCTGAAATTTTCCAAGCCTTCTTCAAACTATTATGGCCTTCATCTCGGGCTCAAGCTTGATGATTACTGTTGAAAAACCAAAATTTTACGTATTGAAAAGATGCTTAGTCTACTTTAAGCTTATTCACACACACTCCTACCTACGCTAACATCTGTAATCTTCATGTTTGATTCAAGCAACATGAAACTTCAAATAAAGCCAATCAATGAGCTGATCTGAGACTTGAACCCCTTGAATGCACTGAAACCAAAAGTAAACTGTATTCTGAAATAATAAAGGTAAGAGAAGATGGATATGTTTTTCATAGTGAAAAAATAATTGAAAAGTTGGATTGTAGAACTTTTCCATGTAATCAACTATGGGATCATAGAAGACACAATTTATTCATATACCTTTTAAGATTTCAATGACAAATTGATCCTGGATATCCTTTTCATTTTCTTCATTAAGGGTAAACATTGATTTCAACTCTACAATATCAAACTCATAACCATATTCTTCCTCTATCTGCAAATTAAATGGTATAACAATTTCCTCTTTTTTTGGAAGAGGAAGACCTTCCAAGAAATGTTTAGGATCTTGGAAATTATATGAGCCAATTTTAACATCCAATAGTTAAATTTCATTCTCTAATATTTTTGTAGCTAAACCAAGAAAACAAATTTTATTTTCAGGTGTGAGTTGAATGGATTTCAAACCACGAAATACTATTGTGGAGAAATTTTCATCTATCTGAAATTCTGCTAACTCATCCCTTACAATTTGTAACATTTCATCATATAAGGAGCTTGCCACATACCCTGTTATCTTGGATCACAATGAATGTTCTGAAATTTGGATTCTTCCTAGTGAAGTTGCTTTGAACTTTGAAGTTCGGGATCTTGAAAAATGGATTCGCCAGGTGAATGGTACAACCTTCGTGTGTTTGGCTTCTGTTCACCATCAGAAGTCAAATCTAAACCTTTTCGTTATGCCCGGAGAAAATTTACACCTTCGTCCTCGGCAACGGCGCCAAAATTTTATCACCAAATTGAGTCCCGTTGGGTTGCTTCAATGGTCAAATTGGAGTAAATCTTTCAAACCACTTGCAACTGGAAATTAACCTCTCCAGTTTGAGAGGATCTCTCAATTTATCTATTGATTTTCTCAATTAAGTCTTAAATCAGATGGCTAACTCTATGAGTATCTTAATGTATTTTATTACAGGTGCAAAATGGGATAGATTTCACTACCATTGCGCTCATGGAGTCAGTAAGAAGGAATTCCGTGACAAATGAATCTACTTGTGGAAGCTGAGGCTTTTAATGTTTCAATGGAAGGACAATACTAACACACATAAATATTCAGTAGCTCAATGTTAAAAGGAAGTCAGAGCATGTGTGACATGAATTTTGAGTAATTCAACCTCAAGATATTGTAAGTAAGATAAAGAGAGACATAAAACATAAGCTCATTGAAACATTTCAAGAATTTCAGGTGAAGCAGAAACAAAGTCTATCTATATTACCGATATCAGAAATTAAAATAGTAGCAGTGTCAAGTCACCATCTCCCAAATCTTTCTAACTCTAAAACTATCTTATTTATAGAGTGAGGACTCATACAAATGATATGCCACCTTTCTAGCTTCAAATTCCCACCTCAAAGACCTATTTCAAAAATGATTCCATCACTTGGAGACTTCCTAGGGATATTTCTGTGTTAGTATTGTCCTTCCATTGAAACAGTAAAATCCTCAGCTTCCACAAGTAGATTCATTTGTTACTGAATTCCTTCTTACTGACTCCATGAACCCAATGTAATGAAATCTATCCAATTTTTCACCTAAAATCAAATACATTAAGATACTCACAAAGTTAGCCATCTGATTTAAGACCCAATTGAGAAAATCATTAAATAAATCGAGAGATCCCTCTCAGACTAGAGAAGCTAATTTCTAGTTGCAAGCAGTTTTAAAGAGTTACTCCAAGTTGGCAATTGAAGAAACTCAACAGGACTCAATTTGGTGATAACATTTTGGCTAAAATCATATGGCTAACTCGGTGAGTATCTTAATGTATTTGATTGCAGGTGAAAAATGGGATAGATTTCGCTACCATGGGCTCATGGATTCAAAAACTAAAGACTAAAGACTAATTCTCTTCTTTAGCGAAAAAAAGTCCAGACATGTTTTCATCTAGGCAGTGAATGGAGTCTGATCATGATGTAAACAAGGGTGAGGAACAATCTGATTAACTTAAGGGTTATCAACATGCAATATTTAAGATGCATATGAAATACAACCTCAGAAACAGAAATGTCCCTATTACTAAAAATAAAACACAACCCAAGAAAGATGCTCCTAAAGCAGCTGAGGCTAGAAAAGATCCATCACCTCCTCCTCCTGTCAAAGAAATTGAAAATATTATTTCTGCTTTCAGTTTGGAGAATGAGATTTCCAAAATCAATGTCCCAGTCCCTTTTGGAGAAATCCTTAAGGTGAATGAGTATAGAAGTAAAATTTTAAAAATGTTGAATTCTCAACCATGAACTGCAGATATCCTTAATGTACAAGAAGACCATCCAACCATTTACTTGGGACTAAGATTGGAAGATGCAGAACGAAGAAGTATCTCCTTTCTATGTCAGCCTTAGTATCCATGACATGACCTTATATAATGCCATGTTGGATTTAGGGGCTTCTCATAACCTCATGCCTAAAGTGATTATGGAAAGGATGGGATTGGAAATCACTAGGCTATATAAAGATTTGTTTTCTTTTGATTCAAAAAGAGTTCAATGCATTGTATTGATAAAATATGTTGTTGTTGGTCTTACACAAGTCCCTGCCAAGACAGTGGCAATGGACATTGTGGTAGTAGACATTCCACCCACATTAGGGGAATTTTGAGGTCTAAAATGGGCCTCCTAAGGAAATTATAAAATAATATTGGAAATAATAAAATAAGATTTTATGACATCATCAAATTTTAGAGGGAAAAAAGAAAAAAACTGCCTTTTCAACTCATATTTTCAACTTATCTCCCAAAGTTTTTACTCAAATTTCGAGTTGGAGTACTCGTTGGATGAAAAATTTAATTCCTCATCCAAGGAGTACCCACGTTTCATACTTTTGATGGACCCTGCTACACGAAAAATGAGAAATACATGAAAAATGTGATTGCAATCACGTATTTTCATGTATTTCTCATTTTTCACTTAGTAGGGTCCATCAAAAGTATGCAACATGGGTACTCCTTGGATGAAGAATTATTTTTTTCATCCAATAAGTACTCTCGCTTGAAATTTGAGTAAAAAATTTGGGAGATAAGTTGAAAATACGAGTTGAAAAAGTAGTTTTATTATTTTATTATTTTTTAATCTTTTTACCCTTTTACTTAAAAAATGGTGAATCATCCCCCATGGTTGACATCATAATCTTGAATACTATTGGTTATTATAAAGTTTATTTTGGTTGTACATTTTTCTTAGGAGGCCCATTTTAGACCTCAAAATTCTCCTAATGAGTTTGGCATGCTTCTATCCAGGTCTTGGGTAGCAAAAATCAAAGGCACCATGTAGATGGACCTAACATATGCCACCATTCCTGTTTTTGGTGAGCAAAGAAGACTGTACATAGAGACAAGGATGGCTTATATGGAAAGCAGTAATGATACACCTCATAATTTCCCAATTTATGTTGTTGAAACTGAATTAGGATCAAAAATTATTTTCAATGAGCTAATTGATGAAGCTAAATATGAAAGGAAAGCAGAAATTCAGGAGGTTGAAAATCAACAAGCTGAAAATCAAGAAATCATTGAAGAAAAGGCAGAGGGCTAGTGGTTGTTGCATTTTGATGGATCTGCTGGAAGAGAGGGAGCTAGAACAGGCATTTGGATCACAACTCTTGATGATGAAAGTAAGTTCTATTATTTCATATTTAACTTTGATTGCACAAATAATATGGCTGAGTATGAATCTCTGTTTTTGGGTTTACAAATTTGGAAAATATTAGGTGCCCCAAAATTTTTAGTTTCTGGAGATTTTGAATTGGTTATTAAAAAAGTTGAAGGAATATATCAAACCAAGGATGTGAGAATGAGAGAATACAAAAATTTGATCATGGAGATGTTAGAAAAATTTCAAGAATATTCATTTATTGTGAAAACTAGGGATCAAAACTTAGTAGCTGATTCCCTAACTGTTTCTGCAAGTCTATTTGTTATCCTTGCACATCCCGCTGAAAAATATGAGTTTGAAGTTCATCATAGGCCTACTATTCCAGAAAAAATCATCCATTGGCAAGTGTTTGAAGATGACCAGCAAGTCAAAAAATTCAGAGAATTGAAAGAGGAGTTTGAAAGCACACAAGTAGATCAACAAAATGTGTTTTCTAAAACTAAGGGTAATTCTGAAGTTTTGCAGCTGAAGAATAATTATATACCCAAGGGTCTCATTCCACTTGCAAATTTTTTTGACCAAAATGACATGTTCAGAAGCTCCTAGGATGCAAGATGATGATGAAGAGGTAGAGATTTGTAATATTGGTACAATAGCAATGCCTAAAATGATAAAATTTTCTAAGTTTCTTTCTGTAGAGATGAAACAGAAATATATTGAGATGATGAAAAATTGTTTTTGCATGGAGTTATGCTGATTTGAAGAAATATGATCTTACTATTATTCACCATACCATTCCTACTAAAGAAAATGAGAAACCTTTCAAAAAGAAGTTAAAAAGGATTAATCCACTGCTCATGCCTTTGATTGAGAAAGAAATTAAGAAGCTCTTTGATGCAAAAATTATTGTTCCTATCAAATTCTCAAAATGGCTTGCTAACTTGGTACCGGTCAGGAAAAAGAGTGGAGAGATCAGAATTTGCATTGACTTCAGAAACTTGAACAAAGCTTCTCTGAAGGAAAATTACCCTCTCCCTAAGATGGATCAAATTTTACAGAATATTGTTGGTTCCTGTTGAGTCTCAAAAGTGTTCTCCATATTCATACATATTTCCATTATGTCATAACCATTTAGCTCTTATTTCATAGCCATTTGACCCAAAACCCTACATCAAGTAACCATTTTCATAAATATATGGGTTAGGATCCTTGTTTTCCAAAGTTATTTATTTTATGTATTTTAAGTGAATTTATGATTAGAAACTAGAAAATTAACATAGTTTCATATATCTATATATGTGTTATGAGTTTTGTGACATGTGTAGGTCAAAAGGAGACTTCTAGAAGACCCATATGTGGCACTCTAAGGCCAAATTCGAATTTGGTTGGAGAAGATTATGGGATCAAGAGGATATGTGTCTCACTTCCTTGTTGTATTGAAACTCTAAGAGGATATGTGTCTCATTTATTAGTTGTGTTGAAACTCTAGAAAGACATGTGTCTTATCATTTCCTATTTTGATTGTAACTCTAGAGATGGAGTGAGAGATTCATGGACTCCCATTAATGAGATGACTCCTCATATTTTGTATAAATAGGAGAAACTTTCTCCTATCATAGGTAATGAGGAAGTAATGAGGAAGTAGATTTGTAACAAAGCTTAAGATGGAATGGGATGTAGATTTGTGAAGTTTTTCAATAAAGAAGTTCCTTGATGGTGTTTTGATTACAATTTTAAGGAGCTGAAGAAGGATTACACCAAATTGGTAGCAGAGGGCCCCTGCTATTTAAGGAGGTTTTGCATGTTTTCTAGATAAGTTGCTTTCAGTTCTGTTTTGTCATATTTCCTTACTTAGATTGCTTTCTGAAATCATAGCTTTTAGCATAATTTTTCATGGCAGCCCGGGCATTTGCATATAATTTTATAATGACTAATGACATTGAATCCATCTTATCCTTCTGCTAATTTACTTTTCTTAGTTTTTGTTTAATTCCAACACTATTTGTTTATTTCAGTCTTGCACATTTGCTTTAGTAGTTAGATTTAGATATTAAGCTGCTCATGTCATTTTCAGTTACCTCCGAAAGCCATAGTTGGACTAATGGCGAGGGATTGAAGTATGAGTGTGTAGTTTGATATTAGTTTACTTTTCTGCAAGTTAGATATATTAAATTGCTCATGTCATTTTCAATTACCTCCGAAAGCCATAGCTGGACTAATGGTGAGGGATTGAAGTATGAGTGTGTAGTTTGATATTAGTTTACTTTTCTGCAAGTTAGATATATTAAATTGCTCATGTCATTTTTAGTTACCTCCGAAAGCCATAGCTGGACTAATGGTGAGGGATTGAAGTATGAGTGTGTAGTTTGATATTAGTTTACTTTTCTGCAAGTTAGATATATTAAATTGCTCATGTTATTTTCAGTTACCTCCGAAAGCCATAGCTGGACTAATGGTGAGGGATTGAAGTATGAGTGTGTAGTTTGATATTAGTTTCTTTTTCTGCAAATTAGATATCAGATTGCTCAAGTTGTTTATGATTACCTCCAAAAGCCATAGCTAGACTAATGGTGAGGGGTCAGAATATGAGTTGATGTAATTTGATTTTAGTTTTACTTTATTTGCAATCTTTTCTTTGAGTACAGTTTCTTTTGTGTTTAGACAACAGCAAGGATAATGGGTTTCATGATCAATAGTTCACTGTTTGCTTGATTAGAATAGTGATGCAATTTTCATTTCCTTTTAGGAATTAATTTTATCATTGTGTGTTTTAAAATTCTTTTGAAGTTTGGAAAACCATTAGAAGGACATCATTGTCTTGAATATTTGTCTCCATACTTGTCTTTTAGAATTTCATAAAAATCCAAAAACGACAAAAAGTAAGAGATAGGTTATCTTGCACATATAGTGCGCCACACTTCGTCAGCTTACGAATCCCTGGTTGATAATTTATGTTAGCAATTTATGACACACTAAATTGACCAAACATTTTGGCGCCGTTGCCGGGGAAGTGTAACTAGGTAGCCTTATTTCTTACATCTAAAAAAAATTAATAATTCTTGAGTATGCTCTCCTCCTGCACTTTGTGTGATCTGGAGGATCAGAAAAAGAATTGTTATGTAAAAAAATTAATAATTCTTGAGTATGCTCTCCTCCTGCACTTCGTGTGATGTGGAGGATCAGAAAAAAAATTGTTATGTAAAAAAAAAAAAAAAAAGGAGACAAAATAAAACTTCATCATTTCAATTGATTCAACAATTAAAAAAAAAAAAAAAAATTGTTTTTATGAAAAACTTTGATTTCAATAAAATTGTTTTGTTTAATGAATATATATGTGTATTTTTAAATTTTTGAAAATATAACATACATAATTTTATTAAACAAATCAATTAAAAAAAATGAAAATAAAAAATAAAAAATTAAAAAATTAAATTGTTTTGTTACTAAGATATATATGTATATTTTTATTTTTGAATATATATATATAATTTTAATAACAAATCATTTAAAAAAAAAATTCAATAAATTGTTTTTTTTAGTAAATTACATATATATATATTTTTAATTTTTCAAAATATAACATGTGTAATTTTATTAACAAAACAAATTAAAAAAAAAATCATTTTGCTTAGTAAAATATATATGTGTATTTTTAATTTTTAAAAATATAACATATAGTTTTATTAACAAAAACAAATTAATTTTTTTTTTTTTTTGAAAAACAAAACAATAACAAATCAATAAACAAAAATAAAATGGCCATGGCATTTTGAAAAAAAAATGAATTACTCTCAACAGAAAACATAAAAATTCAACCATGGAATTGAATGCATAACTTGAATTTTGCTAAGATTCAAACCTACTTGCTTGAGAAGTTGAGAGTTGTGCAAAAGTCTCAAAGTGAACGGTCATATCATATATTTTATCAAGTTTTGTGCTGGGGCTCCGCCTCCTTTAAGGGAACGTCTAAATTTAAAACCAGTTGAGGAGTACCGCTATTTGAACCAGAGTAATTATCTGACTATTGATGAAGTCGATGATGCGCAAAAGTTCGAAGAAATGATGGAAGCTTTGAATGTGGTCCAGATCAGTAAAGATGATCAAGAAAATGTATTTGCGATGCTCGCAGCTGTATTATGGCTCGGAAACATCAGATTTTTTGTTTCTGATAGTGAAAATCACGTGGAAGTTGAAAATGATGAAGGAAGTTAGAGATGCTGCAAAGCTTGCCCGTGAATGTGAGATTAACCTTCAGAGCATCTTTTCGTCCATTCCCGTAGATGAAAGGGGAAATTGTGCTTCTGAACAGTCCAGGGATGAAAACAATGATGCACATGAAACGCAATTTTGAACCACGTTCTGAGAAAAACGATTTTTGCCAGAGCATCTCCAGAAACGCAATTGTTATTGACACGTCATTTTCAAACACGTTTTCTGATCAATTGAGGATGAATTTTGAAAATCCACGACATGGGTTTTTTTGCCAATATGGTCAATTAGATAACCCAGAAATTGTTTTACGAATTTCGTGGCGGTCTGGGAGAATTCTCGGTTCTTTGAAGCTCATTTTTGCCCGCCGCGTGAGGAAAAACGGTTTTCTGTTTGCACAGTGGAGAGTTTGAACGACACTTTGCTTAATTTCACCCATAATTCGGTTTCCTGATCTCCAGGAGGAAGAATCCAAGTTGAACACAAATTCTATCAACCTTGAGCAACGTGGATTCCAGATGTTTATGATTCGCCTGAGACTGCTTGGAGATCATGTTCATTCCACTCATATCGCATTTGTTGAATTTGTAATCGCTGAAAGTGCCATACTTGCATTGAACTGTAGTGGTGCAATTGTCAGATCTTTGCCTATAAGGATAAGTCCATCAAAGACACCAGTACGCCCCCGCATCCCCCATCCTATCATGCATTGAAGAATCACTGGAAGCTACACTGCAATGCTTGTGAATCATATGCATTGTTTTTTTTAGAGTTTAAGCAAAGGATATTTTTGTGGGAAGTAATGGTGTTCACCTCAACTGATATTTAATCAATATGATAGTTTCCACAATTTGTTTAACGAAAAAAAAAAAAAATTGTTTTGTTTACTAAAATATGTATGTATATTTTTAAATTTTTGAAAATATATATATATAATTTTATTAACAAATCATTTAAAAAAAAAAAAAAAAAATTACATTTCTCTTTTTCAATTTTGTTATTTAAAAAAATAAAATAAAATTTGCAATTCTCTTTTTCAATTTTGTTTTGATTATTTAAAAAAAAAAAATGTATAATTTTGAATCAATGAAATGAATAAGTTATTTGATCACTTTTCTGAAGGTATTGATTAATTTTGGACTGATGATGAAAGATGAATGGCTAACTTTTTATTCAACATTTTTAGCTACAGAAACCGTCGACATTGCGCAGCTAAAGTCCAATTCCGCAGCTAAAGTCCAATTCTGCAGCTGAAAAACCTCATTGTTCAAATCAGCCTAACTTTCTCATACAAAATCAGATTTTGATGATTTAAGTATCGTTGGAAAGGTCTCAACAAGATCTATACAATGAGAAATCCATCATTAGAGTTTGAAATGGTAAATAATGAAATAAATTGCTGAAAAGAAGCTACATTCAACTTGAGGCACTAATTCCAAAACATGTATAAATTCTTTTGATTTTTCTTTTGAGAACTTGTTTCATTAATACAAATTCTTAGTTTTGTGTGTAAATGTCATAACTAGAGAGATTGATCACCTCTCTTCCTTTGATAATCTTACATTCCATTGCAGAAGAAGTATTAGTTTTTTTTGCAGGTTCCAGGAGGAAGGACAAATGACTACAAGAGAATGGTGTCTCTCTAAGAGACCAATTTGTTTCATAAGAGGATAATCAGCAACAAAGAGGAAATATGCTGATGTAAAATCAGATCCAAACATTTGAAAAACTTTCAGATACTATTGTCTCCATCACATCCATACCTCATAATAAACCATTCATCTCATTTCACTTCATATTTTCCATTTACATTCACATCCACTTTCCATTTCCTTTTGTCCATTCATAACTCACAAATAAAAGCAAGAGGCTCATTCACATGCTTATTGCCATTGCCATTTCTACTCTCCATTGCCATCTTCCATTTTCATCTTCCATTTCTTGTCATTTTCATTCCGCAAATAAGCCCTGCTTCAATGCAAATTATTGAGTCCATAGTCCTTTGAGTCTAAGTTCTTTGTAAAAACACCTTGAGGCTTGCATGCCTTAATGGCAAGTTCTCATGCTGACAAACAATGGGAATACATTAATATCTCTTGTTCGTCAGATCTTCTAGGTGACTCGACATCAGCAAAATAATTCGTACCTAGCAAGATGTGTTTAAGCATCTTGACTCTCATTGTCATCAATGGTGAGAGTTCTCGTGTTGACTAGTGGCATCCATTAATGGCCACTAAGTCAACAATTTCCTACTATGTTCGACATCAGAACATATTTTCACATAGTAGGAATTATGCCAATGAGTTTTGAAGACATGAAGACTATTATTTTCAGCATTTTGGAGCAGATTCAGCAAGTTTTAGTAGGAGCAATAAAAAGTCATCCTATCTCTTTATCCATGACTCCTCTTGTTCACCCACTTGAAGAAGAATATGATCAGAATTTTGCAGCCACCACACATACACAACTCATCCACATTTAAGGTAAGTGAAGGTATGTTGTTTTCTAATTTTTAGTCATGTAATTCATTAGAATGCTAAAATTGTAACTTTGGAAAAATTCTTCACTCCCTTTTTCACATTGTCATATCTTTAGTTGGGGGGAAGGGACATCATTTCATATCCACATGTCATACACTATCACACATTTTCATTTCATTTCCATACACATATACTTCCCAACCAACTATTGTTGCAACATGATCCAAAAGATTATATGCCTTGCAAATGATCAATTCATTGATGAAGAAATTGATTCTAAATGTTTTCATGAACTTTGATGCAACAAATAAAATAAAGCATTGTTACACAAGAACCAATGCTTAAAAAAAAAAAAAAATGGTTGTCACACAAGAACCAACCAATGAAAAAAGAAGAAGAAGAAGAAGAAGAAGAAGAAGAAGAAGTTGCAATCAAATGTATTATACTTTTCCAAAAAGGAAAAATCAAGAAGCAAAGTTTGGAATAAATCTATATGAGTCAAAACTCATAAAAGATCAACTCATGGACAAATGAATCATTGCAATGGTTGCATGAGGACATGCAACAACTTCAGTTGGGGGGTATGTTGAGTCTCAAAAATGTTCTCCATATTCATACATATTTCCATTATGTCATAACCATTTAGCTCTTATTTCATAGCCATTTGACCCAAAACCCTACATCAAGTAACCATTTTCATAAATATATGGGTTAGGATCCTTGTTTTCCAAAGTTATTTATTTTATGTATTTTAAGTGAATTTATGATTAAAAACTAGAAAATTAACATAGTTTCATATATCTATATATGTGTTATGAGTTTTGTGACATGTGTAGGTCAAAAGGATACTTCTAGAAGACCCTTATGTGGCACTCTAAGGCCAAATTCGAATTTGGTTGGAGAAGATTATGAGATCAAGAGGATATGTGTCTCATTTCCTTGTTGTATTGAAACTCTAAGATGATATGTGTCTCATTTCTTAGTTGTGTTGAAACTCTAGAAAGACATGTGTCTTATCATTTCCTATTTTGATTGTAACTCTAGAGATGGAGGGAGAGATTCATGGACTCCCATTAATGAGATGACTCCTCATATTTTGTATAAATAGGAGAAGCTTTCTCCTATCATAGGTAATGAGGAAGTAGATTTGTAACAAAGCTTAATATGGAATGGGATGTAGATTTGTGAAGTTTTTCAATAAAGAAGTTCCTTGATGGTGTTTTGATTACAATTTTAAGGAGCTGAAGAAGGATTACACCAAATTGGTAGCAGAGGGCCCCTGCTATTCAAGGAGGTTTTGCATGTTTTCTAGATAAGTTGTTTTCAATTTTGTTTTGTCATATTTCCTTACTTAGATTGCTTTCTAAAATCATAGCTTTTAGCATAATTTTTCATGGCAGCCCGGGCATTTGCACATCTTTTTATGACTAATGACATGGAATCAATATTGTCCTTCTGCTGATTTCTTTTTCTTAGTTTTTGTTTAATTCCAGCACTATTTGTTTATTTCAGTCTTGCACATTTGCTTTAGTAGTTAGATTTAGATATATTAAATTGCTCATGTCATTTTCAGTTACCTCCGAAAGCCACAGCTGGACTGATGGTGAAGGATTGAAGTATGAGTGTGTAGTTTGATATTAGTTTACTTTCTGCAAGTTAGATATATTAAATTTCTCATGTCATTTTCAGTTACCTCCGAAAGCCACAGCTGGACTGATGGTGAGGGATTGAAGTATGAGTATGTAGTTTGATATTAGTTTACTTTCTGCAAGTTAGATATATTAAATTTCTCATGTCATTTTCAGTTACCTCCGAAAGCCACAGCTGGACTGATGGTAAGGGATTGAAGTATGAGTGTGTAGTTTGATATTAGTTTACTTTCTGCAAGCTAGATATATTAAATTGCTCATGTCATTTTCAGTAACCTCCGAAAGCCACAGCTGGACTGATGGTGAGGAATTGAAGTATGAGTGTGTAGTTTGATATTAGTTTCTTTTTCTGCAAATTAGATATCAGATTGCTCAAGTTGTTTATAATTACCTCCGAAAGCCATAGCTAGACTAATGATGAGGGGTCAGAATATGAGTTGATGTAATTTGATTTAGATTTACTTTGTTGCAATTCTTGGATTTCTTTAAGCATAGTTTCTTTTGTGTTTAGACAGCAGCAAGGATAATGAGTTTCATGATCAATAGTTCATTGTTTGCTTGATTAGAATAGTGATGCAATTTTCATTTCCTTTTAGGAATTAATTTTGTCATTGTGTGTTTTAAAATTCTTTTGAAGTTTGGAAAACCATTAGAAGGACATCATTGTCTTGAATATTTTTCTCCATACTTGTCTTTTAGAATTTCATAAAAATCCAAAAACGACAAAAAGTAAGAGATAGGTTATCTTGCACATATAGTGCGCCACACTTCGTCAGCTTACGAATCCCTGGTTGATAATTTATGTTAGCAATTTAGGACACACTAAATTGACCAAACAGTTCCCAAAAGATTTTTATGCTGGTTGGTTTTTCAGGATACAATCAGATATTGGTACACCCAGAAGATCAGGAGAAAACTTCTTTTACTACACCATGGGGGGCATTCATGTATGCCAAGATTCCCTTTGTTCTGATGAATGCAGGAGCGACCTTTCAAAGAGCAATGGACATTGCAGTTGCTAAGGAGAATGATAAGTTGGTGGTTAACTATCTGGATGACATAACTGTATTCTCAAGAAGAGAGGAAGAACATTTGAAGCATCTGGAGAAAGTTCTGCTGAAGTGTAGGAGACTTGGTATTTCTCTTAATCCCACTAAGAGTATTTTTTTTTTAACTGCTGGAAATTTGCTTGGGCACATTATATCAAAATATGGCATAAATATTAATCCAAATAGAGTCAATGCCATTCAGAAAATTGACTTGCCAAGGAACAAAAAGGAAATTCAGTCTTTCCTTGGGAGAGTGAATTTTGTTAGAAGGTTTATCCCCAACTTTGCTGAGATTGTCAAAGATATAACCAAGATGCTGAAGAAAGGAGCTGATATTAAATGGACAGTTGAATCAAATCAGTCATTTGAAGAAATTAAGAAGGTACTCACTCAAGCTCCTATATTGATTAGCCCAGTTTTTTCAAAAGAATTTCTGGTTTTTACATTTGCATCAAAAAACACCATTGCTGGAGTATTACTACAGAAAGGACAACAAGGTATAGATTATCCCATTTCATTATTTAGCAGAACCCTTGCTAACTCAGAGATGAAGTACAAATCTTAGAAAAATAGGCATATGCTTTTGTTAAAGCCATTAAAGACACCATAATTTAATCCTGCATTCTCATGTCATACCATTTGTGCCTAACACTGTAGTGAAGCTAATTTGCTAGAGTATGATATAGAAATCAGACCTAAAAAATTGGTGAAAGTTCAGGGGCTAGCAAAGCTGATGGCACAGTCCAATTTTGACTGTCTTGATATGAATCTTATTGCAAAAAATTTAGATTTATAAGAGGAAGCTGAAAAGGTGATTGAAGAGTTTCATAAAGGATATTATGGATGAAATCACTATTGGAAGGGCACAACAAAAAAATTCTTAGAGCAGGGTATTATTGGCCTACCATGTTCAAGGACATTTATAAGAAGATAGTTGTCTGCCATGAATGCCAGATTTTTGATGGTAAGAAAAAACTAGTTCCATTACCCTTGATGCCAATTTATGTTGATGCGTCTTTCCAGTAGTGGGGGTTAGATTTTATTGGTGAAATTCATCCATCATCTTCAGGGCAACATCGCTGGATCCTGACAGCAACATATTATTTCACCAAGTGGATTGAAGTAATCCCAACAAGGCAAGAAAATGATTTAGTCATCATAAAGTTCTTAGAGAATAACATATTGTCCAGGTTTGGCTGTCCTATGAAAATTATCACTGACAATGTAAAGGCTTTCAAATCTAAACTATTGATTTGTTTTTGTCATCAATATCACATTACACTTGGACACTCTACTGCTTAATACCCACAGGGTAATGGTCTTGCTGAATCGTCTAACAAAAGCATTGTGAGAATTATTAAGAAGGTGCTGTAGGAAAATAAAAGATCATAGCATTTGAAGCTGAAGTATGCTCTATGGGTTGATAGAGTATGTACAAAAATATCAATTGGTACTTCACCTTATGAGTTGGTGTATGGAGCTGAAGCCATTTTTCCTACATCCTTTTGGGAGTGCCTGTTATGAAATTGCTGCAAGGACTAGAGGAGGAGCCTAATGCTATTCAGAGGAGAATAAACCAGTTGATAGCTCTGCAGTAAAAAAGGGAGGAAGCATATAACATCCATTAGCAGTTACAAAACAGAATAAAGAAGACATTTGATAGGAAGGTCAAAGAGGAAAATTTTTAGATTCAAGATGTGGTGTTGAAGTGGGAAGAAAAAATTGAAGAAAAGGGGAAACATGGCAAGTTTGAGAATATCTGGAAAGGACCATTCATAGTAACTTCATTCCATGAAAACAACACTTATCTACTGCAGGAGATGGATCGACAACCTTGTGCTGAAGGGGCTGTCAATGGCAGGTTTCTAAAGCACTATTCCTCTTAAGTTCTATTGTTTTTTCACTCCATTGTATATATTCCATTTTATTATGCTTTTCTGCTAATAAAGACAAGTTGATCATCAAACTTGAGCCCGAGGTGAAGGCCATTAGATTTTGAAGAAGGCTTGGAAAATTTCAGAGTTTTTATTTTCAAAAAATATGGATGGCACTGGAACTACATGTTCTTTGGTGTACCACAGGGGAAAACCATTTCAAGTGGAGCCACTGTTATCACTCATAAAATTGTGAAACATTACTTGACATGGTCATACAGTTCACTCATCAAAAGGATAAGGTCTCCTTAAGCCTTTCAATTTGGTATAGGAAAATTTCATTGTTTACATGTTTAACCTATCCTAAGGTTCAAGGTCACCTCCATTTATGTCATGTCATGTCCCATCAGTCCTCATATGGTGTTAGTTTTCATTCCCCTTGCATTTGAATTCAAAAAGGGCACTTGTGTTCGTTTTTCAACTTTTTGTAGCGTTTTATACATCAAAACAACAATTTTCACTATGAAACTGCCTAATAGTTTCATAGCGAAATTGTCGAAGGATAAACTAGCTACGCTATGAAAATCTGTTTTCTTACCTGTCTTGTCAAATTCGGTGTGAAATGTCATTCCATGATTGGAGGAGTTAGGGTGGAGGCCATTCGAGTCTGTTATGGTTAATTCAAAGGTACAAAGCCGTGTATGAGGGCATCATTACCCTTTTTGGCATGCATGTGTCATGATTAAAGCATGATCTGTCATTCAAACCATAAAAAACTTACACCAATTAGCCTTTTTGTCACATTCCTCTTTGTATTTGCATGTAACTCGATCTTTGAAGAGTTTCTTCATCAAGCCAAGTAGGTTGCTAGCAGATTTGAACTTTGCAGGTGTCATCAAGCAAGCGAGGCTGTGAAGATATAAAGCACCCATGGCTGCAAGGAAGAAAATAAACAAAGGTGGTCATTGCCATAGGTATGAGCCCATGGACATGAATTTTCTCAATGAAGACCCAAATGACATGGAGGTTTTCAAAAGAACATGTTTCTTGCAATTCTGTCAAAGGTTGCAGGGTTGTCATCTACAAGTTTCCAAGGATTTTGCTAACAATTTCACAGGAGCAAATTCAAAAGTGGGAATCCTGAACCTTACAGTGACACCAGACAAAATTTCATCAGCAACAGGAATCCCTAGAGGAGGGAAACAATGGTTTAAAAGCATCAAATTCACAATGCAGGACTACAAAGAGTTCATCAAACCAGAACACAATGATATTGATTTGATAAATGCTATTCCTAGGGGTTTCATGAAGGAAAATTATTCAAAGTTGTTGATGATCATCCAGAAGTATTTTACCTATGAAATACGGTTTCACATGGTCTACTCCTACCACCTTAGACTTCTACTGCATTTCGTGGGTAAGAGGTCACTTGACTTGCCTTTTTATTTATACAGAAGTCTAGGGAAAATTTCAGACAAGTTTAAAATCAAGAAAAAAGGAAATGAAACTTCTCTTTTTCATCATGGTTTGATTAAGCTATTGGTGTTAGAGGAATTGAAGAGACTAGACAGAGACTGGACTTCCTTTTTGTTCATGAATGGTCATGAAATTGATGTTTTCACTCCTAAGAGAGCCTCCAAACCAAGGAATATTTCATCACCAACTATGGTAGAGGACGTTGAAGAAGGGAATATATCATCTCCTCCAGAACCAGTGAGCATGGAGGCAGAGCCTTTGTAGAAGATTGACACACCTAAAACAACACCTGCAAAACAGAAGCAAACAGTTAGCAAACCAAGTAGCAAGAGAGTTACTAGGAGCCAAATAGTGGCTAAAGGAAACTTAGAGGACATCTTACATGAAATTGACATTGAAGAAACTCCCATTGTCCAAGCTAAAGACATTGAAGATGGAGGAAGAAAGCTAAAGAAAGGTAAGATAGCTAAAAAATTAGAGTTTGCGGGTGATGATGCTAGTTTCATGTTTCAACCTAGAAAGCCGATAACGAGACATGCAAGAATAGTTATGGAAAGTAGCAAAGAGATTGAGAAGTTCAATGAAACTACTCAGCCACCAAGCATTATAGATCTCTCTTCACCTGCAAAAGAAGAGCTGGTTATCAAACAAAGAAAAGGTAAAGAGAAAATTAGTGAAAAATCAGAAATGTAAACCCTTAAAGAGAAGTTGAAGGTGGCAGTTGAGGAGATATTAGTTTTGAATCAAGAGGCAAATAAACACATATTTGAGAAATTTCAGTTTGAGCAAATGAGAAAAATCTAGGAAGATCAAGTCACTAGTGTTTCAAAGACCTTGGACAATACAGAAAATTTGATAAAGTGGACTCAGCCACTAAGAGGAGATGGAAAACATATCAAAAAGATAAACCTTCACTTGCAATCCAAGAACATGGCATTAAAGGACAAAATGAAATATCTAGAAGAGAAATTGGATCTGATTCATGTAGAGTTGGAAAAGAAAGGATTGAAAATGACAGTGGTAGAGGAGCCCATTAGTTAACTGATTGTAAATGAGGAGGAAACACTACAAGAGAGATAAGGTAAGATGGAATATATTTTAGGAGGTTCATAACATGCAGAGAACCCAAATTTTGCAGTTGGAGGATAGTTTTTGAAGATACTCTTGAAAGGAGCAATTTTTGGTTTTTTGCATCTTTTCGTAGCGTACCTCGGGCTTGAAGCCAGAAATACGCTATGAAAAACCTATAGGTGATTTTTTTCATTTAAAATCAATTTTGGCATGTTTTAAGAAGATATATTGATGGTTGAAAGGTTTCATGACATGATTAGAGTGTTGGAACAACAAATAAGTCAAGAAGATTGATGGAAAAGCCACTTTTCCCATGCTACTAAAACTTGCTACGAAACTGCCCTGTTTTCATAGCGAGAAAATGTTGAAGGATTTTGAGCATCTTAAAAGAATTTTTTGCTAGCTGGAGACCTCTATCATGTCAGAGGACCTTATTAGAAGCTATTTATGACTCAAAGGGAGGACCATGAAGCTAGGTCATCAGTGAAAACAACGTTGAAGATGAAGGTCATCCATTCCTAAAAAGCAGGGTTATGCTCCAGAGATCTAGGGGTGATTTAAATATGTAAAGTGGTGGTGAAATTGATCATGTGTCCTTCGAGCATGTGAAATTCATTATGTAACCATCATGTAACTGTTTCATAGATATGATAAAGGAATGTAATAAATAGGAGATAGAGTCCTATTAGGAGTTTTTTTCTTTAAAGGTAGTTGTCAATTTTTTGTTTTAAGTTATTGATTTCAGTTATGAAACGTGTCAGAGTAGAATTCGAGGATCTAGTCACCAGTCAGATCATCCATATTGTAAAGAATGTCTATTTATAGACAAAACATGGAAAAAGCAAGGGGTTGGAGAATATTAGCACCAAATTGCTGCTTGTATGTTTTTTACCATTATCAATAATACAAAGTGACATTCTACTTCCAGACCTGGGATTCTCATGAGGTTTTTGATGTCTTATTGATCCGTATCTTATTTTTAATCAATTGCAGTAGATTTCATCCGTAATTACTCAGAATTCATAATATTATGCTCTGACTTCCTTTAGTGCTGAAATGACTGTGTTTTCCTATGTTGTATGTGTGAATTATCTCTGTTGAAAAGCACTATCTGCCTCAGCTTCCATGTGAAGAACCACTGTCACTAAGACTATTGATTTTTGACTCCATAAGCCCAATGGTAGCAAGCCTGCATTTTTCAACCTGAAATCATACAAAATAAGTTACAATTTCATAGATTTAGCCATTTAGTACTATCCTTATTCAAAATCATAAACCCCCTTTGAGAGAGCCCTCTCAAACTGAAGAGGCTAATATTTAGTTAGAAGTGGTTTGAAAGAGTTACATTGAGTTGGTTGATGAGCAACCAATCAAGATCAATTTGGTGATAACAGGAACCATCATCTCATGCAGTGGAGCTAGGAGACAACAACAATTATGCAGTCAAGGGCATGGGATCAACTTAATTGAAGCTGGAAAATGGAGAAAAGATACATCTCAACAATATAATCTATGTTTCAGGTTTAAAAATGTTAGGATATTCTGACACATAGGAAATAGTTAAGAATAAATTAGTCTAGTTTAGAGTTAGGTAAAGTGTGTTTCTTTACCATGTACATTTGTAACTTATAATCTGACGGTTATCTCTCTCATGAGTATTAAAGACACTTGATCCATGGCTTAGCACCCGATTGGTCCACGATCTCTATTTAAAGAGCATGGAGGGTCATTTTTCTAGTAACTGTTTATGAGAGAAACATATGTAACCTTTCTTTTTATATTAATAAATTTCTTGAAGTGGCCGTGTTGGCTCAGACCGTGGAATATTTCCCTCTTTGAGGGTTTTAACCACATGATTATACTGGTGTACTAATTTGTGATCTGTTTGTGAGCAGTGACCTTTGGTTCTTGATCTAAGGAACTTACCCTGTAAATTCCTACATGGTATCAGAGCTATTTTGAGGGCCGCATCCGTTGTTGATCAAAATTCAAAGCCGGTTTAACTGCATGCAAATTATGTTTTGTAGATATACTATTTCTGAACATTTTTGGGCTTGGAGAAATGCTCTGTTGTGTCCAGAGCATCTGTTACAGTTAGTAACGCCTTTTGTTTCATGCGAAAAGGCTTCTGGCTGCCCAAGTTTTGATAGTTTAGATCTGGAGGTATAAAGCATCTGTTTTGCAGTTATATTTGTTAATAGTTCTGCTTATTTCGGTTCCCTCTGTTTATTTTCAGTTTTTAGGTTTTATTTATTTTCCGGATCTGTACCCTCTTCTCTGTGTATTCTCTTTTCTTTGCGCTGCGTGTGATCTCGACAAATCAGAAACATGACAAGGGATTTTTTTGCTACATATGCTCTTTCCCCGCGTCCTTGTGCAATCTCTGGAAATCGGAAATAGTGAAAAAATTGATAGTTGTCGGTAAGGCTAACTGAAAATATAACATTATGCCGTGAGGTTTGCATTTCATTTTTTTTTCTCGGTTTTTGTGTTTTTTTGTGCAAGAAAAGGCACGCACACCGAAGAGCAAAAAAAAAAAAAAATTCAAACAATAACAAAATCCTTTTACTATCTCACTTCGTGAGGAGTTAATTTATGAGAATAGAGGTCTTGGGTTCAAATCTCTTTCTCAAGCTTCTTTTTGTAAATTTTTTTTGTTAAAGGGGTGGGATTTTTTTTAAAGTTGAACTTCATCACCAAATTTCAAACTGTTCCCGTAACTATTCGGCATCTACAACTCGAATTTTTTCAAAAGGCATAACTTCTTCATCCGGAAGCCGTTTCTCGAGCCATTTTTTTTTAAAGCCTAATTTTTTGATATATTTCCATTGGAGCAGTTAGTTTCAGCTTTTTCTCAGCTTCTTTTTTAAAGAAAAATGGAAAGTGCATGCCCGATTATTCTTAACAGCACCAATTATTTCCAATGGCTACCTCACATGGTAGATATACTTATAATTAAAGGGCTTTATAGAATAGCCACATGTCAAGAAACTAAACCTTCCTATGATGATAAAGTTCCTAAATGGGAAAATAAAAAAGATCAAGCACGAGGGTTGATAGGAATGTCCATTGCTCAAGATCTTCGATATCACATCCTTAACATTGACACCCCTGATAAAGCCCTGGAAAAGCTAAATATTGTTTTTGGCATTCAAAATCAAATAAGGTCCCACCAACTTGAAAATGAGTTTCTTACTTTGGACCCCAATAATTTCTCCTCTATTGAAGATTTTTTGTCCAAATTCAAGACCCTTAGACTTCTTTTAGAAGGGTGTAAGGTCAAAAAGGAAGATGGTAGCCTCATCTATTGCATTATTTCTAAGCTTGGATCTGCATACTCTGTACTTGTTTCCACCTTCCATTCCACTAGAGAAGCCATCATCTCTTTAGGAACCACCTACAAGAATCCCTCTTTTGATTCTTTTTGTGATTCTTTGATAAGAGAACAAGAAAAACTCTTACACCTTGGTATTATCACTTCTGGAAACACTTCTAAGAAGCCTTAACATCCCAACAACAATCATATCAAAATAATCCCAAGAAGCAGTATCCTAAAAAGTATGGTCCTAAACCAAACAAGGGTCCTAAGTGATTTCAGCTGCAAACTGAAAAATCAAATCACCAAAATGATAAAGAAAATAAAAATAAAGGGAAGAAGACTGATAGACATTGCAATTTTTGTCATCGTGATGGCCATATAGACTCCAGATGTTTGAAGAAGATGGAAGACTTAGAAGCAACAATGAAGAAGCACAACATCAATTTGGATCACTCTTCACCTTCATCTTCAGGAATGGAACTTTATGCTTGTGGTTTTCAAGCATCAAGATCTGGTTATGCATTAAACGTATCTTCCTCTTCTCCTTCTCATGAGTGGCTCATTGATTCTAGAGCTTCTTACCACATGGCCAAAAATAAAGCCATGTTTTATTCTTTAAATAATTGTAACACCAAACATATTTATGTTGGTGATGATAGATCTATTAGTGTTGTAGGATCTAGAACCATTCATCTCGATAATGGTCAGTTTAATGATGTACTCTGTGTTCCTACCTTGTCATGCAACCTTCTCTCTGTTTATCAGATAACTCATTCAGGTGAAGAGAAAATAGTAGAATTATCACCTCATGATGTTGTAATCAAGGACCTCAAAGATCCTCGACATATTTTAGCTACTAGCATTGCTGATGATTCCACAAGGTTGTATAAGTTTGAAAAATTTGGGTCATCCTGTCTTCCCTTTTTTTTTTTTTCTCATAATGATGATGTGAGAAAACTTTGGCATGAGCGATTTGGTCACTTAAACTATCGCTCTCTTCAAACTCTATGTAAGGAAAATACGGTGATGGGCCTTCCTATGGTATCTTGCCGAGATGGTGTTTGCTTCGTATGTGTACTTGGAAAACATCATCAGGATATTTTTGACAAACGTGCCTCTTGGCATGCTTCAGCCCCTTTGCAGCTTGTGCATAATGATTTATGTGGTCCACTTCCTGTTGTTTCTTTCTCTGGTTGCAAGTACTTCTTAACTTTCATTGATGATTTTTCCAGACGCACTTGGGTATACTTCTTAAAACTCAAGAGTGAAGTTTTTAACATGTTCTTGGCCTTTTAGGCCCTTGTTGAGAAACAATCTGGACATCAAATTCTTAAGTTAAGATCAGACAATGGAGGGGAATAGGTAAACAACAAATTTATCAACTTCTACACAGAGCATGGAATTCAATTGCAACATATTGTTCCATATACTCCACAACAAAATGGTGTAGATGAAAGAAAGAATCGTACCTTAAAAGAAATGGCTAATTGTATGCTTCAATCTAAAGGACTAGGTCTCAATTTTTGGGTAGAAGCCATTAACTGTGCAAATTACATAGTAAATCGCACTCCTACTAAGGTTTTAAAGAATATAACTCTAGAAGAAGCTTGGAGCTCAATCAAACCAGATGTAAGTCACTTTCATGTTTTTGGAAGTGATGCTTGGGCCCATATTCTAGATGCGAAACATAAAGCCTTAGAACCTAAGAGTGGAAAATGCATTTTTGTTGGATATTTTGAAGATGTCAAAGGATATAGACTTCTTCAACAAAAATCCAAAAATATAATCATTAGAAGAGATGTAAAATTTGATGAAAATATATCGTCCTGCGAGCCTAGTTCAGCGGGTGTGCCACCTTTGGCCTGCGAGCCTGATTCGGCATATGTGTCACCTCTCTCTCTCTCTTCTATTTTTAATAGCATTCCTTCTAGCTCAGATGATGACAATACTCCTCCACCTATTGAAATTTTTCCTTTTAATCCACCACTTCCAAGATGGGTCTGCTCTACTCAGGATGCAGCAGGTTCTCTTGTAGGTGACCTTGCCGATCGAGAACATACAAGTTCTCAGTTCGAAAGAGCCTCCTCCTTATTGGCTCAAGCTCTAGAAAATCCTGATCCAGAAACCTTTGAAGAAGCCTCCAGACATCCAGATTGGGATGAAGCTATGAATGAAGAATATCGTTCCTTATTGGAAAACGATACTTGGGATCTTGTTCCTCTTCCGAAAGGAAGAAAAATTGTCAGATGCAGATGGGTTTACAAAACCAAGTTTGGACTAGATGGAAAAGTAGATAGACATAAAGCTCTTCTTTTTGCTAAAGGATTTTCACAAGTTGAAGGCATTGACTATACTGAAACCTTCTCCCCTGTTGCCAAAATGAATTCTATCCACCTTGTTCTTTCCCTTGTTGCCTCCTTTAAATGGGAAGTCCATCAGATGGATGTTAAATCCGCCTTCTTACAGGGATATTTGCATGAAGAAATATACATGGAAAACCCCTTGGCTTTATCCAAAATGAATCTAGCCTTGTTTGTCGCCTTAGGAAGTCTCTCTATGGTCTCAAACGAGCTCCTCGAGATTGGTATGCCAAAATGGATAGATTTCTATTAGATAATGGATTTTATAGGTGTCATTCTGACAACAATGTCTACACCAAGAAAGTGGGTAAGTCCTTCACCATCCTTGTTCTTTATGTTGATGATCTTATCCTTACTGGTAGTGATCCAAACCATATAAACCATGTGAATTCTAGCCTCAAAAAGAAGTTTGAAATGACAGACTTAGTACACTTGCATTATTTCCTTGGTCTTCAAGCCTTGCAATCCAAGGAAGGCATTACCCTCTCTCAGTCCAAGTATGCCTGTGATCTTCTACACCACTTTCACATGGAAGACTGTAAGCCAACCCCTTCTCCCTTTCAGTCTGGAGTCAAACTTTCAGTCACTTGTACTACCCCTGAAGTTGATGCTACCTTATATCGTCAACTTGTTGGTAAAATTATGTATCTAAGCCATACTCGTCCTAACCTTTCCTTTGTCGTTGGTCTTGTCGCTCAGTTTATGCACCAACCTCATGAAAGTCATTGGAAAGCAGCCAAAATAATTCTTCAATATATTCGAGGTACAGTTCAGTTCGGGATTCATTACAGTGCAAGAGCATCTCCATTGTTGATTGGTTTCACTGATTCTGATTGGGCTGGTGACCTTGATGATCGAAATTCTACTGCAGGATATGTATTCATTCTTGGTTCAGGACCTATTACTTGGTCTTGTAAGAAATAAAGTGCCATCTCTCTTTCTTCATATGAACCAGAGTATCGCGATGTAGTTGAAGCTAGAAAGGAAGCCAGTGGCTTTGTCAGATCTTGTCTGAATTTGGTCTTCATCAGCAGCATCCAACTACACTTTGGTGTGATAATCAGAGTTCCATTCAACTATGTAAAGATCCAGTTCAGCATCAGTGTATGAAACACATTGAACTCCACATACACTTCATCAGAAAGCTCATTCATGATCGTGTTCTTGAAGTGCAATACTGTCCAACCAATGATCAAGTAGCCGATATCTTTACAAAGGCTCTCATAGAAGAAAGTTTACCAAACTTCGATCCATGCTTGGAGTTCAGGAAAGTTATCATTAAGCGATGATAGGCTCTAATGCCTCCTTCCTTCTCCTATTTGTGTCACTTTTGTAAATCCTTCAATCCTATCCCAGTTTGTTCTCAAGGGGGGATGTTAGGATATTTCGACACATAGGAAATAGGCTCCTTTTGTGTCACCTTTGTAAATCCTTCAATCCTATCCCAAGTTGTTCTTAAGGGAGGATGTTAGGATATTCCAATGCATAGGAAATAGTTAAGAATAACTTAGTCTAGTGTAGAGTTAGGTAAAGTGTGTTTCTTTACCATGTACATTTGTAACTTATAATCCGACGGTCACGATTTGTAGTGATCCGACGGTTATATTTCTCCTCGGTATTAACAACACTTGATCCGTGGCTTAACACCCGATTGGTCCATGATCTCTATTTAAAGAGCATGGAGGGTCATTTGTCCGGTAACCGTTTATGAGAGAAACATATGTAACCTTTATTTTTATATTAATAAATTGCCTGAAGTGGTCGCGTTGGCTTAGGCCATGGGCTATTTCCCCCTTTGAGGGTTTTAACCACGTGATTATACTGGTGTACTGATTTGTGATCTGTTTGTGAGCGGTGACCTTTGGTTCTTGATCTAAGGAACTTACCCTATAAATTCCTACAAAAAAAAAAATACTTTCAGTTTCTTGTTTTGAAGATAAAGGAGATAGGGTTTCTTTTGTAGATGGTAAATTTCTAGTTTGGGGAAAAAATTCAAGCATTTAAAAGGAAAAGGTTATTGGAGTACATGAAGGAAATTTATATAGAGTCATAACACCATCTCCTCAAGCCCTAGTTCACATGGAGATCAATCCTATCCAACTATGACACAAAACATATGGGCATATACTTTACAAACTCATCCGCTATGCTAATAAAATGGTAAATGACATCCCAAACATCAAAGAAGATCGTGAAGGAATATGTAAGGGATGTGCTTTGGGAAATAATACAACGAAACCATTTACAATCAGTGAAACAAGGTCAAAGGAAATATTGGACCTCATTAATTCTGATGTGACTGTCTCACTACCAACCTGTGCACAAGATTCTCTTGGCACACCTTTCTCTCACAGGCTCTATGCACAAACCTGTGCTTCCTATTGATTGGTATCACCAACTCGTGCTCACCAAAAAACATGATTAAACTTGTGTTATCATTCCCCCTTTTAAAAAAAAATTTCTCTAATTAACGAATGATTTATTTTATGCCTTCTTCTAACTACATGCACCACCTGTGAAATTTGGATGATTATACAACTAATAGTACACTTCCCTTTAACTCCAATCTCAATGGGGTCTTACTTAGAACTAACAGGCAACAACTATTTATAGCGAATTATCAGTTATCTGATTTATCATTGTATGTGAATTATGTCTAATTTAATTCACTTTACCTCTCATTAGTTCCTCCATCAGTTAGAACTAGTTAAACTAATTCAACTCAAATAATTAAGTTAATTAATTACAACTCAAAATAAACTGCAACTGGACCCCCTAAAACTTAGAGATAACTCTTCATGCCTCCAGTTTGACCCTCAACTCGAATTGACTGAGCTAAATAAGTCTTCCTGACTTATATAACGTGTACAAGTTGTCATGTGATGTGGAATTACAATTTACTTATAATATAATTAAGGGACAATTAAATTAGAAGTCTCTTCTTATTTCCATTTTCAATATTTCTGGTTTCAAATTTCAACAAAAACTACCTGTAGTCCTCCTTCCATTAGTCTCACTGCCCCCAATATGAATCTGTAAAAATCATGGCAGATCCCAAACTCTCCTAGATTATTTCATGGATGAGTAGAAAACAAGATCCTGTTGTGTTAAGCAGTGCTAAAGAAAAATACATTGTTTCATATGAAGTAGGAAATGAATCTGTATGGTTGAGGAAACTTATGTTAGATTTGTTTGGGAAGCCTATAGATCCTACTATGATAAATTATGATCATAAAAGCATCATCGATATGTCAGAAGATCCCGTATTCCATGCAATAACGAAGCATATCAAAAACAAGTACCACTACATTAGAAGCTTGGTACAAGATGGGGTCGTGAAGCTACAATATATTCTAATAGATGAACATGTACTTGATGTGCTGACGAAGTCTCTTACGAATAAGAAGTCTGATTATCTTAAAAGCATACATGGGTTGGTCGACATTATATATTTAGTTGATAGGAAGAGTTGAAGCATCTAATGGCGGATTCTTGACAGGACATCTCGCTGACCTATGTGTGTTTGATGTCTAGATCTCGAAGAGGGAGGCTGGTGTTGGTCTTGGAGCTCTAACCTTGGATACACACCTAGATGCCTAGGTTGATGGTTAATTAGTAAGCTTGATCGTACCTATATTGGCTGAAAGATTTAGTCCATACCTAGATTTTTGGCGAAAAAGGAGGTCTCTAGGCAAGACCCAAGTTCAGGTTTGAGGCCAACAAGGTTTCTGCAGTATTCTAGGATGACACCGACATTTTCACCCCGCTCAAGGGAGTAGGGAGTCTCACCCGAGGCGTGCCATGACCTTAGTAAGATTATAGACTAGATCGTTGATGTTGAGGAAAGATTACTAACACAGACAATAACTATGAACATGCAGAAGAAACATATATATATCTCAACTCCAAGAAATAGCTATCATTCATCATAACATGTTCAAAGCACCGAATTAAAATTTTAAACTAGGCATACATTCATCATAATTGATTAAACATCAACCAATTCAGGATATACAACACAACAACAACCCGATTCTATTAGCTTGGATCAAAACATCATAAGCATACTCCACAAAGTCTATTAAAATGAAATTCAATACAAAAAGGCTTCACACAGAGCTCTCCTGAGGCCCTCCTTCCTATCGACCTCTCGCCGGACTAGCTGCCTAACTAACAAACTGACTGCCTATTTGTTCCTCCCGGCTGAAACTGTCATTCCCTACCTCTTTTGTGCTCGTCTGCTCCCTTGCACTCCATTGTCCGCCATTTCTTCTTTATCACTGGGAGTTCTACGTTTTGTTTCTTGTCTCCTATCATTGCCATTTGCGCTGTTCTCTGCCTATGCCACTCCACATGTCTTCTGGCTTTTTGCAACAGTGACAGCTCCCTTTCTACCTTGATTACGTTCAGCCACCTGTCCTCCGGCTGTCCGCAGCTAAAACACTGTTCTATCCCAAAATAAAGGCCCCAACAGACCCCGACCACATGCTATTGACTCGTGCTGAGTCAATCTTTCCCTGCTCCTGCAACTTATCGTGGTCTATCGGTTTCCAATGCTGGCAGAGTTTCTCCTCTTACTTCTGTATTGGTCATTTCTTGTTCCAGTTTTCCAAGTTCCAACAAAGGCCCTAACTCAGGAACCTTTTTCAATGATGATGTTCTGAGTTCTATAAACTTAGCTATCTCTTGTTGCCAAACTCTGAGCATAGGCTCCGTTTCAGTGACGACCCTTTCGGCCTTAGTCACATCCGCCACTGGCGTCAGCTTGCTGAACACTTCCCATATCTTCGGTTTTGCTTCAGCCGCCAATTGTTGTATTGCCTCAAAAATTTTCTTCATAGGTTGCCTTAGGTCCCTGAGAAGTTGCTTTGTTGATGCTGAGTGTTCTTCAATTGCCTAAATTTTGGTTTCCAGCACATCTGCTTGGTTGTATAGTTGTGTTTTGCTAATCGGATCTTTGGCTCCTTTGATTTCATGGAAATTTTTCTAAAGATGTTCTGAAACTGTTTGTGCTTTCATTGTTAGTGAATTTGAGCATTCATGTAACTGCTCCAACAGGATATAGGCTTCTTTAACCGTCGTTCTGAGGGTTTCCCTCATGCTGTGCATCTGTCTCTGCATCTTTGCTACTTTCATGGCATATACCGTGGAAGGGTTTGAAAATGCTAGCTTGGCTACAAGCACCTCTTTCAATTCTTGGTTTTCTCTGCTCAGGCTCGTGCATGACATTTTTACTCGAATGGATCTTTCGACCATTGAGCATGCCGAAATATCTTCGGGGGTTTTTCTATCCTATGAAATTATGGTTGGCCATAAGTCTTTAAAGACCTATGTTACTTTCTCCAGCTGCTTCTGTAGGCTATCCTTCTTGCCTTAGAGTTGATTGTGCTCATCAGTAAGCATAATCACTTGTTACTGTTATTGATTTAATTTTTTTTGGAGGTCATTATGCAGACCTTCTGCTTGTCGTGCGGCCGTATGAATGAAACTGAACAATTGACTAGCTCCCCAATTTTGCAAGTTATCAGTGCTCGAAATATCCTGGGTTGGATGTCTTTCCCTAAGCAGTTACCTACTAGTGATTGATATTTCAGAATGTCCCTGTGGGGACGTTGGATGACTCTGTTGCGGCGACTGGGTTTCAGGAATGTGTAGATTAGTTGATGGTACGAACTGTTGCAACACTTGATTGGATTTTTGGAATGGGTTTAGCTCTGGTGGGATGGGCGATGTATCAGAAATGAGGGACTCTTCCTGGATTAATAAATCTAGAAATGTGCCATGTCCCACCGTGGTTTGGTCAACCTCGGGTACTCCAGTCGTACCCGAGTTAACTTCTATCTCGATGTCATCATTTGTTATGTTTCCAGGTGGTATCGGATCTAAAATGGTTACCGAGGTGGATGGAGTGTGGGTGGGGTGGTCCCTAGACGTGAATGAGGTGTGTGATACCAAATTGCGTGTATGGAGTGGCGATAAGGTTTGGATGTTCAGGACTGATGATAAATCAAATACAAGTAGCACACAGGTGGTATGGGTGGAAACCTATGGCTCTTCTTGAATAATTAATTCTATCACTATAGGCTGGGGCTTGACTTCTCTTGTGAGATCAACCACTTGTTTAGGTGTCATGGTTTGTGCTCTCTTTCCTTTAGGTGATGGTACTAGGGGATTAGTTGCCTTGGTTTTGCAGATTAGAGTGACTGTGCTCAGCGAAGGGGAATTTAATGTGTTGGATGCTAGATCAGTATGGAGGGTTGGTTGTGGACGGGGATGAAAAATTCAATGTATGAAACTGAGAAAAAGTTGGAAACACAGTAGATGTGCTTGTAAGAGTTTCTATTACCTTATTGAAGCCTTTTACCCGTGTGTCGAGTTGGTCTAGTAGTGGCCATAGTTGCAATCGTGAGATCCTCTACACTGCTTCTTCCAGTGTCTCACTCGGGAGTGCCTTTGGTAACATTACATCAAATGAGTAAAGTGAAATTCCACTTCTGATATCCATCGTCGCTCTTGGCAACGAACAAAATTCTGTGTGGAAGGCCTCCTCCTCTACTTGGAAATTAAATGGCTTCATGTGGAAAATATTTTCGTCCACACAACTTGGTCGAATATAGGTTCTGTTATGGGTCACCCCAAACCATATTTGTGGAAAGTATCTATCCAGTATGTTCCTTGGAACCCTTTGCTGGTTCCCAACCACGTCGACCATCTGTCTGTACTAGACTGTAAAATCTTCCTCATTGACTTCTTTAGTACTTGGGTCCCCTGATACTCTCCATGGCATGAACCTTAGTGCCATTGGTTGGTCGTGAGTAATCTCTGCAAGCTTTCTGATCCCTAGGTGACTCCAGTTCCACATTGCGAAGGCCATTATGAGATAACCGTAGATGAATCCTATTGCTCACCTGTAGTTGTCCTCGCAAGCCTCAAACAACTCATTCAACAATAATGTGCACCAGTTCAACTATGCTCCTTGAATGCAATGTTCTGTGACTAAGATTGTGTCCAGGGTGCATTACCCCTTAGTGTAGTGGCTCATTGTTTTCCCATCTATCAAATAACAGGAAAATTTTACCGCTGGGTTGTTTATGAGGTCGATTTTTTCTCCCTTTCCTCCCCTTCTTATTTGATACTTTTTGTAGTAGTCATAGTCTCCTATCTTCTTAGCTCTCTTGGACATAGTTTGGAAGGCCATTGAGACGTTTTTTCCCACCGCTAATAATCCTGTCAGTCTGTGTATGTCTTCTGCATGAATTGGGATCTCCCTCCCAAGCCATAATGATCCATTTTGATTTCTTCTCATCAAGAACTTAATGCATTTCATTTCTTCTCCTGTCGTCCCAAGTACCGGAAGGCTCCTGAGGTGCAGGATAGTCGACCTCTGAATGCCTTTGAAGTTTGGGTTCATCTTTTCTGCTTCACCTCCTCCCTCTTTTGCATAATTTTCGATGTACACTTGCCTTTTCATGGTTGGGAACTGGTATGATTCTGTGAAGTCTGTATCTATCAACGAGGCATTATCATATTTTCCTATTAACGTCTCCATCCTTTGAATTCTTCCATCGAGCTCGGGCTCAACGACTGAGGTGGCTATCTTTGTCATTTTATCCCTTTTACTGTATACTTGAATTGCTGTTGCCGTTCTGTTGCTGTGAACTTCTGCTGTTGATCGACTGATTTGAACTTTTGCTGCTAATGAAATTGGGCTTGTCGTTGTAGCTGTTTATTTTTCTGATAACTCAGAATTTTCTAGCATTCTGGTGCTTTCCTCCTTCATGTGGGTTAAGTAATGTTATTGTCACGAATGATGCTGATGCGACCCCATAACTAATTATTCTTGCTGTCTTTCCCACAGCTATAATCGTGTGATTAGTTACTGGGGTGAGTTGTACTATGACAGTACTGATGCTGGCTTCGAGAGTCGAGTAGACATGATGGGCAATAATTATGGCTTAATATGCAAACTTTATTATGGTATGGCACTTACTAATTACGACAGTTAATTTTGAAGGTAGGATGATCCTACAGACTGACAATGGTATGATGGGTCATTATGAGTGAATGATATTTGACACACTTCGGCTATGTGACACTGTAGACTCTCCCGCCGACCACAATTGGTTGCAATGTGGTCTCCACATTGCAACAGGGACGATTTTTGGTTTTGCACAACTGTGCGGGATCTTTTTGAGGATTCCTACTCTAATTCTGATAAGATGAAAAATAACTATTCTATGGCTCATATCAGTTGTGAGAGAGTTATTTAATCTATTATTCGCTATTCTAATTTACTCTACTAACTTCTTTCAGTTGTGAGAGTTATTAAAAGAAAAATTCTTGGTGCTTACTCATTGTAACATTCCCAAAATGGATTGCTCAACAAGACATGCCTGAAAAATGAAATTTTCAAGGATGTGTGCTTTATATATCATAAAATGTGTTTAAAAACACTCAGAAATCAATTCCAAGTACTGCAGCAACATTTACTCAGATTTTATTCTAAAAAAGGTGAGGAAAAGCATCTTTTCATGCCCTAAAATGACTGTATTCAGAAATGTGCGTAAAAATAAGGGTCATGGCTCTGGTATATGTTATATTAGGTCAAGAGGGATTCCATTCCCGACTAGGCTTAAAATTGTTGATTTCCCATGACTTGGAGTATGCAGAAATTTTCTGAAGCTTAGAGAGTGTATTTTCTGAAGGTTTTGGTGAATTTATGTAGAGATAACAGTATGAAAAGCTGAAAATATGATTCAAAGATATTACATTAGAAAATACATATCTATACTTGAAGAAAAGGCCTAAAACCCAAGCTTTATGACACAAGAAGTAGAGGATGAACCAGACAACGTAATTTTCAGAAATATGAAGCAGTGTTTCATTAAGTTTTAGATCTATAACATATCAGAGTAAAAAATGATAGATATAAATGGGATCTATATGTAAAAATTACTTTTAAGTACATTCCCCTTGGGGATCTCAACTTATAATGAAGGACACTGAATAGATCTGAGATCTACACCATGGATTTGCAGTAAAATTCAAAAATTTCTAAAGAATAAGTCACACAGTAGATCAGATCTGGAGTAAGACATGGATTGGTTGGCCAATCCACGGATCACCTCAGTGAAGGAAAGGAACCCCTTTCACCGGAGATCTCTCCTCTAAACTATTAGCAAATAAACATTGCAACTCTACCTACAAATTAATAAAGTTTCTGAAGCTAACTGTGCTGATGAAGTGATGCACACTTTGACCTCATGCCAAGATAAAAATCTGAAGGTCAAAATAGGTATTTCACTCCTGCCAATGGTTTAGATGACTTCCCCACTGAAAAGATGCAATAGAACTCTTCAGATCTGAATAGATCTGATTCCACTTGCTGTAGCTCTCTAAACAGTGAAGCCCTAAGTAGGATTTACGCTGTCAAGGGAGGTGAAGCTTGGCGAAAATGACAGATAGTGGATCAATGTATCACAATCTCCTCCAAGAGACCCTTAAGGAAGGAAGAGGAATTCCTAAACAAGAAAATTCCTCTCTCTAGCTAAACAGCCAGAGAGTTTGAGTTTCTCAAGCAATCTCAAAATCTAATTATCATCAATAACCTTTTCCTTGAGCCTTCTCCTTCATTTTATAAGATGAATATGTGAAAAACCCTAAACCACCTTGAATCACTTAACCCTTTTCACATGTGGTCCTCCTTCTAGAACTGCGCTGTCCCTTTAGGAGATACATTGAACCTAGACAGTGCTGTAGATTTGGTCCTGTTGACCCAGTCAAATAGCTCAAACCTATTTCACACACAAGTGGATTTTATGTAACTGGCTCAGATATAGCTTTGTTCACATTGAGCATTGATTTATTCATTGATCTAAGGAGTTTTACAAGTCCTCCATTAGTCATTTATTCACAAATGGAAAATGAAACAAAATTTAAATGTTCCTATTAGCTGGGGCTAATTAGGAACATTACAATCCTCCCCTCCCAAATTTTGTTTGTCCTCAAGAAACTCCAAGGATAGAACTGAAGGATGTCCCCTCCTCCTACTGTAGCATCCACATATGATGATCTCCCCCAAATAATGAGATGTTGTGTCAACAATGAATCTCCATATTGCCTCTCCCAAGCATGCAAATTAGCTTAATAGCTATCATCATGAATAAGTAGAGAACTTAAGAAGGAAATAAAGTGCTACCTAGAGGCTCCCTTGAGGCATGGGATTAGCAATGTATTTGGAAACAACATTCCCATGTGTATCCTCCATCCCCAAGCAATCATCCACACAAAATGAGTCACCTCCCAACATGGCAACTCCTGAAAATGTTCCTCCACCTTGAGCTCTTGCAAAATAGGTGGGCTGAAAATATGCACATGTAGAAAAGATAGCCTACCCCACGCTGTTCTCCTCTCCACTTAAGATAAGTGTAGAGTGAAAAATGATCTTGGGCTACAAGGATATTTCCCTCAAGTGGCATCATGAAGATTAGATCTGCAAAGATCCTCCCTCCAACGCTGTAAAGCCAGTTGGCCCAAAATGTTCCATATGTGATGGATAGAAGAGTATCATCATAAGGTATCCCATCACACACATGGCTCACCTCCAAGAGAAACAAGTGTTTGGTCATGGTGGCCACAACTCTTCCCATGTTCCCATTAGAAAATGTACTGCAGGAAATGTGGGAACCTACTTCCCAAAAGGACACATCCAAACCATGTGCCTCACTCAACATCATGTCTCCCATCAAGATAAAAGCAATATCAGCAAATGAGAACATGATTATCATCATCATGAAGGAAATACTGAAGGTCCTATGTGATACAAGAGAGTACCAAAAGTTCCCCAAGTCTTCACAGCGCATTTTTACAAACTGCTGCTTTAGAAGAATACATGGAAAATTGTTTCTTGTTACATGGTTAATAATATAAATCAAATGAACATACATGTAAGGAAAACATATTTTCCCAAGGCCACATAAGAGATGGTTGTCTCCATCATATAATTTGGCCCAATGTAGATCATGGAGCTCATTGAATAGCTTGCCCTCTTGTGGAGCAATGCACTGCGAAAAGATGGTGAGAGGATGCAAGCAAAAGCTTTCACCATATGTTGGAAGCAAGAAGATACATGGACCCATGAATGAATCCTCAATAATAGTTTGGCACACTCCCATGAAGGGGAATGAACCAAGTGCTGCATGAAAGTCCTCCTCCTCATGCTTGGAAACCCAAGTCAAGAAAATCACACCACAGTAATAGATTTTTCCATCTACCACTTCATCTTCTTCACCTCCTCTTTGTTCACCAAGTGCATCGAATGAGAAGTGATCCTGGGAATAATCCATAAATAAATCCCAGCTCCAAAGTGACAACACTATTGTCCTATGAAAATAGCCTCCCATCAACACATAGCTCCAATCTTTGACATGCAGAATGTCAAAGGCATCTCCCATAATGCTGCTACATATGAGAAGTCCTTCCCATGAAGAAAGTCCTTCTTGAACATCTAAGGCCAAGGAGTAACCCCTTTTCACTATGATAGTGCCATCTTCTACTCCTGCAACATCATGAAAACTGTGAGAGAAAATCTGCCCTTGCTCTCTCAAGAACATCCCAAGCAACAAAATATTTTGCTGCCTCCTCATACTTCCATCATCCAAATCATGTAGTGACAACATGGTGCTTGACATGAAGAATGTTATGCCAACACAATGTGCCCATACTCTTTGCTGCCCCATGATGCAAGTATTCTGCCACATACCCTTAGAAAGAGAGTGATGACCAAACTCTTTCAAGAGCAACCAACGCAGCCAAGCCTCCTGCTGCCTAGTGTCACAGATTTGCAAGTAGCTCTCCAACTTCTTTCTCTCCATACACATCCACTCAACCAATTGTGGATGTCTCCTTCCACCCTTCATCCTGGTACTCCTCCCATGAGGGCTACCATCATCCCAAATCAAATTCCTGTATTTCATGGGATCTTGAAATGCAATATTCCCGAGGATCAATTTGACCCTATGAGGACCCAAATAGGTGGTAGGCAAAAACCACCCATCATGATGTGCATGGCTCAAGAAATGTCCAACACAGTCAAGAGAGATGTTATCCATCCGAAGATGTCCTCCATCTACTATCTGCTCTTGTGAGAAGGGAAGATCCTCCTCAAACTGTTGAAGAACTTCACACTCCATGATGTGCTGAAGGGCACCTCCAATGAATTATTTCCATGAGGTATTCTCCCCATGCATGGCCTCCCAAAACCAAAGGGGCCTTGGATTTGCTGCAAGTAGAAGTTTCTCTTTGAGCAAGGGTGTGCTCATTGAGAAAGGGTCATCTGGAAGGGAGAAAGGGTTTCTCACTTCAAGATGTCTACCATCCATCATTCCACCCTCTATTGCTCCATGAATGAAGCCTCCATGTGAATGATCCAATGAGGAAATGTTCCTCTCTTCTTCCTTACTGCCTTTGCACAGCGCAGTGCAACTCTGTTGCTCAAAATCAGCAGCATGCAAAGATGTAGATCTCTTCATACAATGTGCTGAGATGACAATAGAAGGATTTTTAATCATACCTTGGTGAGATGTAGAGGCATGAGCCTCTTCTACAACTATGTAGTCTTCCTTCATTACTGAACATGAAGGCTGCTTTTCCAAGGTTGTGCCAGCGCTGGTACAAGTCTCCACCCTCTCAATCTCCTTGAGATCTTCTTCAATACCCTTCAAGGTCTAGAAAAGGAGCAAGGAGATCTCCTCTTCTGTCATTTTTCCAAGTGGTGGAGCCATGCTATTGTTTCTTCTATACAATGCATATTATTTGTGAGGGTAGGAAGTGCATGGGTCTTCCAATCCTTCTCAAAACCTTCTGTAGGTCTCTTTGCAACTTTCTTCTCCTTGAAACCCTCTAGGAGTCTCGGTGCATCTTCTTTCTCTCTTCTGATTTACCTCTTTGGAGAGGCCCTTCTTAGATCTGAACACTGATGAGAGTAATATCATCCCCTCCATCATTTTGATATTTTTTTCTTTTCTTCACTTCTTTGATAGCTTGATCTCACAGGCTGTTCCAGAGATCATGCTCTGATACCACTGTAACGTTCCCAAAATGGATTTCTCAGCAAGACATGCCTGAAAAAATCATTTTTCAGGGATGTGTGCTTCAGCTATCAAAAAATGTGTTTAAAAACACTCAGAAATCAATTCCAAGTACTGAAAAAACCTTTACTCAGCTTTTATTCTAAAAAAGGTGAGGAAAAGCAGCTTTTCATGCCCTAAAATGACTATATTAAAAAATTTGCGTACAAATAAGGGTCATGGCTCTGGGATATGTTAGATTATGTCAAGAGGGATTCACATGCCGAATTTCAGCAAAAAAAAATGCGTTTTTCTATGTTAAACAGATCCTCCATTCCCGACTAGGCTTAAAATTGTTGATTTCCCATGACTTGGAGTATGCAGAAATTTGCTGAAGCTTATAGAGTGTATTTTCTGAAGGGTTTGGTGAATTTATGTAGAGATAATAGTATGAAAAGCTGAGAATATGATTCAAAGATCTTACATTAGAAAATACATAGCTATACTTGAAGAAAAGGCCTAAAACCCAAGCTTTATGACACAAGAAGTAGAGGATGAACCAGACAACGTAAATTTCAGAAATTTGAAGCAGTGTTTCATTAATTTTCAGATATATAACAGATCATAGTACAAAATGATAGATATAAATGGGATCTATATGTAAAAATGACTTTTAAGTACATTCCCCTTGGGGATCTCAGCTTATAATGAAGGAAACTGAATAGATCTGAGATCTACACCATGGATCTGCAGAAAAATTCAGAAATTTCTGAAGAATAAGTCATACAGCAGATCAGATCTGAAATAAGACATGGATTGGTTGGCCAATCCACGTATCACCTCAGTGAAGGAAAGGAACCCCTTTCACCGGAGATCTCTCCTCCAAACTGTTAGCAAATAAACATTGCAACTCTGTTTGCAAATTAACGCAGTTTCTGAAGCTAACTGCACTGATGAAGTGATGCACACTTTGGCCTCATGCCAAGATACAAATCTGAAGCTCAAAATAACTATTTCACTCCTACCAATGGTTTATATGACTTCCCCACTGAAAAGATGCAATAGAACTCTTCAGATCTGAATAGATTTGATTCCACTTATTGCAGCTCTCTAAACAGTGAAGCCCTAATCAAGATTTACGCTATCAAGGGAGGTGAAGCTTGGCCAAAATTCCAGATAGTGGATCAATGTATCACAATCTCCTACAAGAGACCCTCAAGGAAGGAAGAGGAATTCCTAAACAGGAAATTCCTCTCTCTAGATAAGCAACCAGAGAGTTTGAGTTACTCAAGCAATCTAAAAATTTAATTATCATCAACAACCTTTTCCTTGAGCCTTCTCCTTCCTTTTATAAGATGAATATGTGCAAAACCCTAAACCACCTTGAATCAATTAACCCTTTTCACATGTGGTCCTCCTTCTAGAACTGTGTTGTCCCTTTAGGAGATACATTGAACCTAGACAGCGCTGTAGATTTGGTCCTATTGACCCAGTCAAATAGCTCAAACCTGTTTCACACACAAGTGGATTTTATGTAACTGGCTTAGATATAGCTTTGTTCACATTGAGCATTGATTTATTCATTGATCTAAGGAGTTTTACACGTCCTCCATTAGTCATTTATTCACAAATGGAAAATGAAACAAAATTTAAATGTTCCTATTAGCTGGGGCTAATTAGGAACATTACACTCATGATAGGGTTTCAAACGTGCGTCGTTCACCCATCCTTGAAGTACTTTTCCATCTAGTTATGCGAGTCTGATCGTGCTTGAGTCTCTTATCTCTATGAAATAATATGGTCCCATCCAATGTATTCTAAGTTTCCTTGGGAACTTCTAGAATTTTCTGTCATAAAGAAACACTTTTCCACCAATAGTGAATGTTTTGTGCTTGATGTGACGGTCATGACAGGATTTTTGTCTCTCTCTGTACTGATTGATGGAAATCCACCAGAAATCTATCTTCTTCAAGCTCCTACAGTTCATGGAGGCATGAAAAGATAGAGTCTTCCTATGTCATGTGTGTTTTTGAAGCAATTAAAAGGCTTGGTATGATGAACTCGACTGGTATTACAGCCTCTTTTCCGTATGCCAATTGGAATGGAGTCTAATTGTGAAATATCTTTATGGTTGTCATGTATGCCCACAACGTGGCTGGAATCATTTCATCCCAGTCATCACGGTTAGTGTTGCATATCTTTGTTAGTCCTTTCTCCAATATTTTTTTGAATGCCTCGATGGTTCCACTCGCCTGAGGGTGGTACGGGCTGCTCTTGTGGTGTTGTATCATAAAGTTTTCCAGTAGTGATTTAACTGTAGCATTAATGAAATGCATTCCTTGATCACTTGTTAGGCTCCTTGGACAACGAAACATGCTAATGATGTTCTTGAAAATAAATATAGCTGCTTGTCTGTTGTACAGTCCTTTATTGGTGCCGCATCTTCCCATCTTGTGAGAGAGTCAGCTGCGGTGATTATGTATCTTCCCTATGAGTGTCGTTCCATTGGTGCAATTGGTCCTATGAAGTCGACCGCCCATTTCTCAAATGCCTTCATAGCTCTCACAGGTTGCAGTGGCAACTCATCATGGTGTGACATTCATCCTGTTCTTTGGAAGACATCACATTTTTTCACATATTCCTTACTATCTTTGTGCAGTATGGGCCACCATAACCCTGCATGTAGTATTTTCCTTGCGGTGGGTTTTGCGCCGACATGGGCTTCCGCAACTCCATTGTGACACTCCCACAATATGTCTTCTCTTTCGAGATC
Source organism: Pinus albicaulis (assembly GCA_034641835.2). Lineage (NCBI taxonomy): Eukaryota > Viridiplantae > Streptophyta > Pinopsida > Pinales > Pinaceae > Pinus > Pinus albicaulis. The sequence goes on from CM076582.1 coordinate 363,568,696, forward strand.
TAGGACACATATTCATAAGATATGATCCAGTCCCATTTTATATAACTTCCTTGCTATGAGTTGATATTCGGCCGCTTTTACTACCAGATGTCTTTTTTGGGTTGCCATGTATTCTATTGGGCATTTCCCTGTGGCCAATTATGTCGCTATCTGTTCTAGATAATTTTGGATGGCTTCTACTTTGAATAGATCAACATCCGACAAATGTTCATCAAGGGATCCCCCATTTTCCCGATTCTCCAAACTTGATAAGTGGTCATGACCAATATTTAGCCTTCCTAGCTTTACTGTTACTTCAAAAGTGAACTCCTGGAATAGTAGGAGCCATCTACAGATTCTGACTTCAAGTACAGGTTTTTTTACCAGATATTTTAACACTGAGTGATCTGTAAAGAACTTAAATGTGCCTCCCAATAAGTAGTGACAAAATTTCTATAGGGAGTATACCATAGCAAGAGCCTCTCTTTCTGTTGTTGTGTAATTCCTTTCAGCCGTTGACAGCTTCTTGCTTGCGAAGTATATTGGATGATCTATGGAGGTCTCTCCTGGTTGAGTTAGGACCGCTCCAATGAAATGCTTGAGGTGTCAATTTTGACATGAAATTGACTATCCCAATTGGGATGGGCCAAAATGGGTGCACTTGCTAATTTCTCTTTCAATGTGTTTAGTGCCTTAGTGCATTCACCGTTCCATATGAATTGTTCAGACTTACGCAACAATTTTTCTAATGGTGCTGTAATTTTTGCATTGTTTTGGATGAACCTCCTATAGTATCCTGTGTGTCCCAGTAATGACCTCAACTCTTTTATAGTTTTTGGTGCTTCCATGTTCACAATGACTGCTACCTTTATTGGGTCCACACATACACTTTGCTTGCAAATGATGTGTCCCAAAAGTGTTCCAAAAGGTACTGCAAAGATGCACTTTTTGAGATTGAGGGAAATTTGGATTTGTATGCACCTGTCAAAAATTACTCTGAGTAGATTTGCATGGTTCTTCAATAAACTGTACGCTATCCAATCATCCATGTATACTTCTAGGAACTTATGGATATAGTCTCTGAATGCTACTATTACTATTCATGAAAACACAACTGATGCATTATTTAGTCCAAAAGGCACGACATGATAGGCAAATGATCCCCATTCTGTTGTGAAAGCAGTCTTCCTTTTGTAGTCTTCTGCTATTCTCACTTGGTGATATCCTGAAAAGCCATCTGTGAACAAGTATGCTTCATTTCCCGCTACATTATCAATAACTTCGTCGCTAAATGGAGTTGGAAACGGATCATGAATGCATGTGTTATTCATAATTTTGTAGTCCACACATACTCTAATTTATGATTTCTCCTTTTTACTTTGTATCACAATTGGGCTGACCCATTATGATTCCTCAACTGGAAAAATCAAGCTTGCCTTCAGCATTTTGTCTATCTATGCTTTGACTTTTTCTTTTACTCTCGGGTTCAGGAGGTAAGGTCTATGTTTTACCGGCCTCGCGTCTGGTTTTAGGACTATGCACGTCTCCCCCAGATCTCCTTTGATCCCTTTGAGCTCTGCCACTGAAGATGGGAATAAGTCTTCGAACTCTTGTAGTAGGTCAAAGATTTCTTTTGTTGCCTCTATATCCCAATAATCTCTGATGGATGCAATCTTGGGCTTCTTTGCGCTTCTGATATTCTGCTTCTTTGTCCTCAAAGGTAACATTTGCAATCCCTATGTAGTTAGTTCTTCTTGTATTTCTTGTTCCCCTTCCTTTTGTTCAAAGTGTAGATGTCGAATATTCTCTAAATCATCATCGTCTATCTCCCGATATATCCTTTTACATGCTACTGAATCTTTGATTTTCTGCTCTAGTAAAGATATCTCCTCATCCTCCTGAAGCTCTAGGAAGAACAATATTCTTTTAATCGCTTGAAGGGTATCTGTAACTTGTTTCATATCTCCTTTGAAAGAAAAAAAGTGTGTAAATATTTCCAAAACCATTTCCTAGGCACTAGTTTCTCTCTTCTTCTCTTCCGTCAGGTACCAAGCTTGTGGAATGGTGTCCAGTGAATGTATAAAGTTGCGTACCCATAAATATTCTAGGTATCCCTCTTTCCTCCACTTATCTTCACAACTTTTTATATGTTCTATGGGGCCAAAATTCCCCTGGTATTTTTCTCCAAGTTGCGGTTTGGAAGCCACATGGAATCTCGTTCTTAATGCTCTCGCAACATATTCCCATCGCGAAAGAGAGTTGCAATGGGTTTCCCACCACCTTGATGACGTGGATTGTAGTGATATGCCTATAAGAGGGACTTTATGTTCTACTGGTAATTTTTCTTCCACTTTAGTAAAGAATGTATTCACAACTTGCATATTTGAAAGAGTTGGATATTCTCTTACCTCTGTACAAATCCAGTAGACTCCTTGAATGCTTGTGCATATTCTTATGTTGATTCTATATTCTCCTTGCTTCCAATCATCCCATGCTACTTCCGACCCTATGTCAGAACTCTGAATGCTTCTCCAGCTTACACCCCTCCCTGCTGTAGGATTAATGTAATCCTCTCTCCTTCTTGTCGTCATCTAGTAGAGTTGATCTAGAAGTTGTGCATCTTCTCTGTTATCGATAGCCACTGTGTATCGGGGTCCTTGATATGGGTCCAATGTTTGAACTACTTTGACCTCACCATCTTCGAATATCATTAATTCATTTTTTTAAATCAATGACTGCATAATTTTCAAAGGCCCAATATATCCCCAGCTAGGTAGGATAGGGATCCTTGTCACCCATGATGTCTATTTCTTCAAAGTATATATAGGTCTTTACTCCCGCGACATCAAATTCAATGTCTTCCAACCTTCCTATTGGTACAATACAATATTTATTTCCATTCTGAGATGTATTGGTGAGTATGTTAGCTTTGGTTTTACCAGTACTTCCCATGTCTTCCATGGCATAATGTTGACATCTGATCCGAGATCAAGCATTGTATCTATGATTTGAAATCCCGTGACTTGGGTGTTCACACAGAAATCCTCTCCAGTCCTTCTCTTATTTATTTTCACCCTCCTTATGTATTTTTCTGTTAAATTACTTGAGTCTCCAGGTTCTGCATTTCCTTGTACGACCAATTCTAGATTTTTCTTTAGTTTTTCCAGCATTGGTCCATTGTTCACAATTTTTAGGAATCGTCGGAACCACTATTATATTGGTGTGCTTGTTTGGATTCCATTATCTCCTTCGCTGGATTTTTGCAGAAGTTCCATACTCTAATGTTTTCCTATCTGTGAAAATGTTTCTAGTGCTTCTTTGAAGTACTGATTCTGTCGGTCTAGGCTGCAATATTTCTTTGGAGATGCAGGTTTGATTAGCTTTATTGGGTCCATGTCTCGTGCATCCTCTCTTGTTTTCTTCCCTCCTCGTATGACTATAGCTAAAATTTTCATGGGCTAAGCCTCTAGTATTGCTGGTTCTACATTAACCAGATTAGCTCCCCTTTGTCTAGATCTCTCTTCCCATCTCTTAATCACCTCTGGGCAGTCTTCAGTTGCATGTGCATTAACTGTGCATTGAGATAACCATGGTCTCCTGGGTAGCGGACATTATCTCGCTACGTTCCCTTCCTAATCACAGTTATAACATCTTATTGGTCCTCTTCCTCAAGTTCTTCTACCTCTCATTCCTCCTCCTTGCCCCCTTGGAGTTTCATTTAATCAATAAGATGGTCTGTCTAATAATTATACCAATGCATCAAGGGCTCTGCATTGCTCTGTATTATGAGTTGTAGAGGCACAAAATTTAGAGTAGAAATTGTTTGGAACATTTGAGTATTTTTGCAGAATTGGACACAGGCATGGAGGATGACCAATACCTTTGCATATTTCGCAGCATTCTGCTGCTGTTTGATTCTATTGATTGGGGAACCTCGGGAAGTGGGGTTGCGGTTAGTATATTCCTTGAGTATTTATCTGCGAAACTCCACTGACTAGTGGGCCCTCTGTGTTCCGACTGCTGAAGTTCCAACGTTTTCTCCTCGCATCCTTGGACATTCTGTGGCCACATGTCCTTCCATCAGGTAGTGTGTGCACCACACGTTGGGTCATGCAGGTCGTACTGGTTGAATATCCTTCAGTTTCTCTGTTAAACTGGATATTTGATCTTGTAGTCCTAGTATGGATGGATCTTGTACCGCTTCTCCTCCTCTAAACTCCTCCGGGTATCCGACCATAGCTTCTACCTTCATGGCTTGATCGAGAGAATCCTGAAGGGTATCAATCTTCTATTGTGTCAGCAGTGTCCTTGTCAACCGTAGGAGTGCTTCGGATGAACCAATCCCACTGGTGATTTGGATCGATTGGGTAACTTAGCTTTTCAATCACATCTTTAAATCTTATCATCAAATCCCAAGCTGTTTCTCCTTCTCGTTGTTTGATTTCCCATAGCTAAGACAATCCTTTCTGATTCGTCTGAGGCAGTTTGAACTCTTGAAAAAATTGTTTCTTAACATCATCTATTCCTGGGTTCTGGTGTGCTTCTGACCATTTAATGAACCAGCGCAAAGCTCTTTCTCTCGGTGTGGTAGAAACTCAATTAACTTGACTGCATTTGGTGTCTGTTGAGCTCTCCAAATTTCTTCACAGAGATACTAGTGCTGTTCTACATTGTCATTACCTTTTCTAGAAAATTATGGGTATCAGGTGAAAGATCCCACCATCTTTACTTGTGTTGGTGGTACTAAAAAAGAACCTCTGCTTCCCGGGTGAGAAATTGTACTAACCAACACTATTGCTAGTAGATATTTGTACTGTGGATAAAGAATTTATTAGGTGGATGATAGAGTACCAGGGGAAGGTTATGATTAGTGCTACTTGAAACTTGGGGAATAGGATTACCTTGCGTTATGGGTGTTGACCTCTCTTGGAATAGTTTCTCCATTACAACATGCAACTCCACATCAGATTCCTCCTCGGGGCCCGCATCCTCCTCATTGGACTTTTTTCCCTTTTCTCTTTGGTCTAGGATCCTATAAACTTTCCTAACTTTCTTAAGGGTATCTTCCATTCCTTGGGATCCCATCTGATCTTCTCTTTCCTCTGTCAACTGCGACACCTTTTCCTTGTCCTGTCGATTCTTCTCCTGCTTCTTAAACTCTTTCATCACCCTTTCCCGCCACTTCTTAGCAATCTGCGCCCTCCACTCTCTCAACCTATTGGAGGTTCCATCATCCATATCCCTATTCCCCCCTTTCCTTTACTCGTAGCATCTCTACCTCAACTCCTTCCCCCAGTACTGGAGGTTTAGGTATCCATCTCAGGGTTTTGGAAGGACATCAGACACTCGTCCACCATTAGAGATTTAATCCATAACGAGATTTATTTTAAAAATTATCCCCACAACCCAGATCTAAATATATCTTCGGATTTTGTAAAAGATTGATTGCACTCGGCTGCAAACTCCACAATGTACCCCTCCAAGGTAGATTGTACCCAAAAATATACTGCTAGGGTTAGATCTGTATCTAACCGATGTAGCGCTACTAAATTTGTGTGCATCCACTTGATGCAAACTCTACGCAATCCTTTAGGGAGTGACTTGATCTCAAGTCTCTGCAACCAGTTGTAAAGGTATTTGGGAAAATTTCCCAAGAAAATTTCATACAAATCACTTACAGATTCAGAAAATAGGACTTGATCTTTGACAGTTTTTTCCCTCTATTGCCGAAGTTTTTCTTGTTGCGATATGAACTGATCTATGTGCTTATGCCACCAAATTCGTAGTTATTTCTCATAGATCCTCGATACCATGATCTAGCTTCTAAATTATTTTTCAGGTCCCGACAACAGAACCATTTGTTGGCGAAAAAGGAGGTCTCTAGGTAAGACCCAAGTTTGGGTTTGAGGCCAACAAGGTTTCCGCAGTAGTCTAGGACAATGTCTCCATTTTCACCCTACTCAAGGGAGGAGGGAGTCTCACCCGAGGCGTGTTTTGACCTTAGTAAGATTAGATACTAGATCGTTGATGTTGAGGAAATATTACTAACACAGACAATAACTATGAGCATGCAAAAGCAACATATATATATCTCAACTCCAAGAAATAGCTATCATTAATCATAACATGTTCAGAGAACTGAATTAAAATTTTAAACTAGGCATACATTCATCATAATCGATTAACATCAACCAATTCAGAATATACAACATAGCAACAACCCGCTTCTATTAGCTTGGATCAAAACAACATAAGCATACTCCGCAGAGTCTATTATAATGCAATTCAATAAAAAAAGGCTTCACACAGAGCTCTCCCGAGGCTCTCCTTCCTATCGGCCTCTCACCGGACTCACTGCCTATTTGTTCCTCCTAGCTGACACTATCAGTCCCTGCCTCTTTTTTGCTCGTCTGCTCCCTTGCACTCTGCTGTCCACTGTTTCTTCTTTATCACTGGGAGTTATACTGTGCATTTCTTGTCTTCCATCACTGCCATTTGTGTTTTTCTCTACCTATGCCCCTCCACTTGTCTTCTAGCTTTCTGCAATCGTGATAGTTCCCTGTCCACCTTGATTTTGTTACGCCACCCTACCCTCAGGCACATTGAAAGATCAAGACAGTTTTATTATTATTATTATTATTATTTTATTATATATAATAATAATAATAATAATAATAATAATATATATAAAAATAAAAAATAAAAAATAAAAAATAAAAAGATTTTTTTTTTTTTTTGCATATACAATCGATACTGAAGCAATTTATAAGGTGAAAAAAACTTACAAAATTTCATTGAAATAATTTTTCGTGTAAGTACTTTTTTTTACTGCTTCAAATATTTTTGACAACATGCTTTTACAACACAGATGACGATTCAATTTGACAGATTTAATAATGACTTGTAGAACAATTGGAAGATTATTTAGATGATTTCTCAAAATTTGGTATTAAAATTTTTGTTGCTGTGTATTTTTCTATGAAGCTTTAACTTGCAGAACACATCGAATATTTGTGATGCCAATCATATTACTGAGCACATTGCATGAAGTCATCCGAAAACAGGGAGTTGATTTATTTTTCATGGTTATTTCTTAAAAATGGAATGTTATCGATATCATGAATTGGAATAAATATAACACTTTTGATTTTCCTTAATCTGTTTTATTTGACATTCAAATTTTGTGTAAAAATAAAGAAGGAATTGGCAATTTCTTTTTGAACACACTTATGTTCTTTATGCCAAGTTTTTTATTTATTTTAAGGTTTGGGATGATTGAATGAACATTGAAGGAAACCAATTATGTGCACAATTGGTCTTCAAAGGACTGATTTCATGAGAAAAATAAGAACAAGTCCATGTCCATATCCATCAAGACCATTACCTTTCCTCCCTTTTTAATTATAAATCCAACCAAGCAATTCAAAGCAAGCCACAACTATTTTCCCAGCAAGAGTCAATTTTTCATTTTCCTTTATTCACAAACACTTTCCATTACTTTTTGTCTACTCCTAACCCACAAATAAAAGCAAGAATCTCACTTACATGCTTATTTCCCATCTTCCATTTCCAATTTCCTTCTTCTATCCTTTTCATTTTGAAAATAAACCTTGCTTCAATGCAAACTATTGTGTCCATAGTCCTTTGAGTCTAAAATCCTTGCAAAAACACCTTGAGGCTTGCATGCATTAATGGAAATTCTTCTTGTGGAAGAACAATGGGAATACATTGATGTCCCTTGTTCATCGGATATTCTAGGTACTCGGCAACAACAAAATTATTTGTACCTAGCAAGATGTGTTTGGGCATCTTGACTCTCATTGTCATCAATGGTGAGATTTCTCGTGTTGACTAGTGGCATCCATTAAAGGCCACTAAGTCAACAATTTCCTACTATGTTCGAAATCAGAACATCTATTCACATAGAAGGAATTATGCCAACGAGTTTTGAAGACATGAAGACTATCATTTTCAACATTTTGAAGCAAATGAAGAAGATATGCAGCTGCAAAATCAAATGGCCGCTGCAGAATTAGATGACAGCAAAAAAATCAGAGGGCAGCAACAGGATCAAATGGCAACTACAGAATCAGATGGTAGCTGTAGAATCAGAGGACAACTGCAGAATCATCATCATTTTGCAGCAAATTCAACAGTTTTAGTAGAAGCAATAAAAAGTCATTTTGATTCTTTTATCCATAACTTGTACAGCGACATGAAGAATAATATTATTAGAATTTCGTAATCACCACACATGAAACTCATCCATTTCCAAAGGGTAAGTTAAGGTATGTCATTTTCTAACTTTTTACCATAGAATTCCTTGAAAAGCTAGAATGATAATTTTTGGAAAAAACACTTCTTTTCCTCATTTCATAAAATTGCCAATACCACCACTCCTACGTGGTACATTCATATTCACATTTTTCCACATTCATATCACATTCAAAATACAAAATACTTTCAAAATATATTAATTATTACATTATTATTATGAGCATACAATGGCTTTTCAAAAGTACTCAAAAGATAATTGGATACAAACACAATCATGGTTGTCTGTAATATTCCTACATTAGCACGCAGCTAATAGGAATATTAATTTTTCTCCAAACACATAGTTAGATGAATAAATGGGTAGGGAGACCCATAAATTTTTATAGAAGCAATAAAAAACCTCTTAATGGGGAAAAGATCATATTCACAGCTGGATAAAAACACCTTCATGTGTGAACAAGGCTTAATGCATGTGGACAAAGTCAAGTTTGACCAAGTCAACAAAGCTAAGATGGAGGATGTGGAACATTAATAAATATAACTCAGTGGGAATATAGATCTGTTTAGATAGTTATAATAAAGCCACATTGAGTGTGGAAGAAGAATTTTCATGGAGATCCAGTCAAGATTGACCAAATCCATCAACGCTGTTATGGAGGAGTGGTATTGATGATGGGACATCGCAGTTTTGGAGGGAGATTCATTGCATGAAGATGGAAACCCTAATGAGTGGGACCCAAGGTGAGAAAGCTCACATTTTTTATAAGGAGGATGATGGCATCCATATGGGGTTAGCTTATGATTATGATTTTCAGATATATGGTCTGTTTAGACATATTTATTTCTCTGGCTGTTTAGCTGAGATAGAGTGTTGTTTAGCACAAGGTCTTTTGGTTTAGGAATTCCTTCTCTTTCCTTGAGGAGCTCTTGGAGGAGTCTTGCACCATATTGTCCACTATCTGGCTTGAGGCCAAGCTTCATCTTCCTTTGACAGCGCAGAGCCTGTTGAGGGTTTGACTGTTTCAGTAAGCTGCAACAAGTGGAGGCTAGATTTTCAGATCTAGGCTATCTCAATACTTATTTTCAGTGGAGAAGGGTTCTGATCCATTGGGAGGACACTATTGGAGGTTTTGAGCTAAATTTTCATATATTGGTTGTAGGCCAATAGTATTTTGTCCCCTACAGTGCAGAAGAAGTCCAGATCTGCATAATTTCTGAAGGAGCTGTTGCAGGGTGATTCAGTGCACCATTTGGAGAGCTGATTTTATGAGCGTTGGGGATTTGCCCTTCACTTTGGAGATCTATTGGAGGAGATCAGTTTCTTGTTTATATTAGATCAGATCCACTTTCCAGATCTGAATATTTCCATAGATCTGTATTCTTAGATCTCAGATCTACACTTTATACATGGTGTTTTGTTGAAAACCCCAAGGGGGATTGATAAAAAAGGTTGTATAGTGCATGGATCTACTATAGATCTAACTTTTTGTCCACATACTTACTCTAGATATGATGTAAAACCTACTGTTGTTGTAGAGGTAATAAAATAACGCTGCCATGGTATTCGAGCTTTTACACATGGTTGCAACCTCTATTTTTGCATGATTTTGAGCTATTTGTGGCATGGGAGGCATGTTTAACTATGAAATAGTGATTTTTTTATGATTTAATTTCATATATAGTTACTATAATATCATATCTAAGGGATCCATAAGCTGAATTTAACTTTCATTGCATATATTTCTGAAAAATGCGTTATTTTAGCATGTATTGTTGATTTTCCCATTTTGGGAATATTACAGTGGTATCGAAGCATGATCTTTGGCTCAGCCTGTAAGTTTCAAGCCAAGATGCTATAGAAGAAGAAAGAGATCAAAATGATGGGAGGAATGAGTTTCATCTCATCTCTTTTCATATCTAAGAAGGACCTCACCAAGGAGGTCAAGTAAAGAAGATTGGAGAAAGAAAGTGAAACCACTTTAGGGTTTCAAGATGAGGAAGGTCCATGTACTTCATATCAGCAAAAAGAAGATCTGGTATTGCATAAAGCTCCAAAGAAACATGATATGCCATTTTTATTTGAAATCACGAGGCATAGAGATGGAGGAAACTTAGATCATGAGATTCTAAGTGAATATCTTGCAGAATATAAGTCTCAACCTAGAGTTATCAAGAAAAATCTAACTCTTCCAGAGTTCATTCAGCTCAAAGAAGAAAGGAGACCTTGCAGCAATAGAAGAATGAAGGGCAATAGATTTCTATTGTCTACCTTTGATGGGTCATCCTCATGCACAACAAAGGCTTGGGAAAAGAATTTGGATTCATTTTTTCTGCTACATCCAGTAATAGAGAAAGAAGTTGTTGAGATTGCAGCACTGCATCTTCAAGGTGAAGCACACAATTGGTGGTTTAGCCATTTGAGTCATTAAAAAGTGACTGCATATGAATATTTTACTCAAAGTTTGATCAAGAAGTTTGACAAAAATAAATCATAGGGGAAGAAGCTTCACCAGTATTGACTGCAGGAGCACCTATTTCAGGAGGAAGGCCACTTGCATCCTTGCAAGATGATCTTGATCTCTTGATATCTGGAGTCACATGCACCATTCTGGAGATGCATGAAGAAGAACAAACCTCTAATAGCACTGATGAAGCCATAGAAGAACAACCATCATCATCAGTAGTTGGGGAAGCCATCACACCGGAAGAATGAACCATTGTAGTAATACAAAATGTTCCCAAGTTGTACCAATGCATGCACATGTTTTCATTTCCTTTTATTTCAATGCAACATGTGGAGGATGATGAGAATGTACCATTGCATGACCAAGGGTCAAAATATATTGCTGATTTGGAGAAGAAAAATTTCACTGCACTGAGAAGCCTTGATTCATTCAAGGAAGAGATAAATAGTCATCCCAATGTATCATTGATGAGCTACACGCAACCCTTGAGGTTGGAATGTAGTTTCTTGGAGGATGGGATGAGTATTGTCTTGAACAATAAATTGCAAAACTATGTGTTCAAAATTGGATCTGATCTTGAGGCAGCGGCTACACCATCACGGAGATCAACAACGCTGTCATTTAGCAGCAGTGATGAGTTGGGGGCCCAACCATTTTTGGAACATTCCAATGACCTTCCCATATATATAAAAAAGGGGGAGCAGATAGATGATGGAGGACATCTTAGGATGGATAAAATCTCTCATGTTTGTGTTGGATACTTCTTGATGAGCCCTACACATCACGATGGGAGGTTTTTGCCTACCACCTATTTGGATCCTTATGGGATCAACTTGGTCATTGAGGAGATTGCATTTCAATATCCCATGAAATGCAAAGATGGAAATCTGATTTGGGAGGATGGTATTTTCCATTGGAGGAATTCCACTTATGGACATGATGATAAACACTCACCATGGGTTGGATGGGTGATTTTGATGAGCAAGAGGTTGAGAAACCACTTGCAGATTTATGACACTGGACAACAGGATGCAAAACTGCGTTGGTTACTCTTGAAAGAGTTTGGTCATCCCATGACACATTCTATTTCAAATGGTATGTGGATGGATGGATTTTGGCATGACACTTACATCATATGGCAACAAGGAGTTTTGATGTACTGGGGTGGTGTGATATATTTCATATCAAATATTATGATATTGCTCCATGATTTATATGATGATGGTTTGGGGAGACAACTAGAGCTGTTGTTGCTTTAGTTATTATTGAGAGAGTATGGGATGATCTTATCCCATACTTTGCATGATGTTGCAAGAGTAAGAGATGGAACTATCATGGTGCAAAGGGGATACTCTTTAATCTTGGAGGATGAGGAGGTGCTTCCACTTTGGAAAGGATATCTCACATATAGCAGCATTATGTTTGATGGTGACTTTGACATGAGGGTTGTCAAAGGAGGGAGCTATGAGATGACAGGAGCCTTATTACAAAGGCCAACAACGTTGTCACTTGGGAGCTTCGGTCTTTTGATGGAGTGTTCCCAGGATCACTTCATATATGATGCACTTGATGGGCATGTAGGAGATGAGAGTGATAGAGTAGTGGATGGAGACATCTATTACCATGATATGAGCTTCTTGACTTGGATTTTCAGGCATAATAAGAGAGATCTACATGCAGCACTTGTGGGCTTTCTTTCCATGCACCTTGATGCATATCATTCCTTACTGGAGGAGTTCACTTGGGAGGGCATCCAACATGAAGTATATCAACATATGGGGAGATTCATAGCCCTGATGATGATGGAGAGGTTGGCTCAACCACTTCCCTACTCATTTAGAGTGAGGGAGAACTTTCAGTTGAACCATTTTAGCTCAGACCAAAGTACATGATAGAGGACGTATATTGATGCTTTATGACTTGTACTCATTTATTTTTTATGAACAACATATTGTACCAAGGAGGGTCTTTCCTTCTTGCATATTGTTTTGTGATGTACTTAAGGCCATTTGCAACATTGATGTTGGCCATTATATTTGTGGATTGTGGGGGATGCCACATAATTTTTGGTGTGCACCATTGGCACCAAATTTTACTTTCATGATTTCATCTTGCAGGATGATTGTGGCAGCAAAAAAGTGGCTGGAAAGACACTTTTTAGACTTTTATTTGAGGTAGGCAAGGGATGCATTGTGTTGTTTCCATGAATGGAACTATGATCCACCTCCTGGTTTTCATATGGAAACTTGCTTTCATTTGTTTATGCTTCCATATATTGATGTTCCTATGTTTATGGAAAGCTTTGTAGGGAGAGTGGCACAAGAGTTGGAGATGCCCATTGGGAGTATGATTCTCCATATTTCATATACTGCATGTTTGAGGAGAAAAAATGGGCAAACCATGATTGCCATACTACACCTCTTGTATTCATGTGGGAGGAACCATTTGGAGAGCTTTAGTTTTTTGGAGGGGCACTTCATGGATGTTTTGATTGGTGGGGTGACTTGGGTCATTCTTGGAGGCCGTGATTTTTCAGCCTAAGATTAGAAGCAACCCCATACACATCATAAGTGGATAGAGAATCAGTGTGGGATGGACATTCTAGTCCCACAAATTCAACCATACAACCCACCTTCTTTGCAGGAGCTTAAGGTGGAGGAGATGTTTCATGAGTTACTATGTTGGAGGGTGACTCACTTTTTTTGGATAATAGCTTGGGAATGGAGGCTTCACATGGGGATGATGATTCCCATTATATTTCTGATTCCATGCCTCAATAAGGCCTCTAGACCACATATTGTTGTTTCCATGTATGACCCACTTTTTCATGTTGAGAACCATTTGGAATCTTCACCAAAGGCATGCTTTTACACATGGGAGGAACAACTTAAGGGCATATTGTTAAGAAAGCATCTTGTTCTTTGGAGGGACTTATCACTTGAGGATGCTACATGAGGAAGAGAGGAGGCTCTTCAGTTCTATCCTTGCAGTTGCTTGAGGAAAAGCAACATTTGGGAGGGGAGGACTGTAATATTCCTACATTAGCAGGCAACTAATAGGAATATTAATTTTGCTCCAAACACATAGTTAGATGAATAAATGGGTAGGGAGACCCATAAATATTTATAGAAGAAATAAAAACCCTCTTCATGGGGAAATGATCATATTCACAGCTGGATAAAAACACCTTCATGTGTGAACAAGGCTTAATGCATGTGGACAAAGTCAATTTTGACCAAGTCAACAAAGCTAAGATGGAGGATGTGGAACATTAATGAAGATAACTCAGTGGGAATATAGATATGTTTATATAGTTAGAATAAAGCCACATTGAGTGTGGAAGAAGACTTTGCATGGAGATTCAATCAAGATTGACCAAATCCATCAGTGTTGTTATGGAGGAGTGGTATTGATGATGGGACAACACAGTTTTGGAGGGAGATTCATTGCATGAAGATGGAAACCCTAATGAGTGGGACTCAAGGTGAGAAGGCTCACATTGTTTATAAGGAGGAGGATGTAAGCCATATGGGGTTAGCTTATGATTATGAATTTAAGATATATGGTCTGTTTAGACATCTTTCTTTCTCTGGTTGTTTAGCTGAGATAGAGTGTTGTTTAGCACAAGGTCTTCTGGTTTAGGAATTCCTTATCTTTCCTTGAGGAGCTCTTGGAGGAGTCTTACACCATATTTTCCACTATCTGGCTTGAGGCCTAGATTCATCTTCCTTTGACAGCGCAGATCCTATTGAGGGTTTGACTGTTTCAGTAAGCTGCAGCAAGTGGAGGCTAGACCTTTAGATCTAGGCCATCTCAATACTTATTTTCAGTGGAGAAGGGTTATGATCCATTAGGAGGAAAATATTGGAGGTTTTGAGCTACATTTTCATATCTTGGTTGCAGGCGAATTTTTTTTTTTCCCCTACAGCGCAAAAGAAGTCCAGATCTGTATAATTTCTGAAGGAGCTACTGCAGGGTGATCCAGTGCACCATTTGGAGAGCTGATTTTTTGAGTGTTGGGGATCTGCCCTTCACTTTGGAGATCTGTTGGAGGAGATCAGTTTCTTGTTTATATCAAATCAGATCCGCTTTACAGATATAAATATTTCCATAGATCTGTAGTCTCAGATCTCATATCTACACTTTGTACATGGTGTTTTGCTGAAAACCCCAAAGTTGATTGATAAAAGAGCTTGTATAGTGCATGGATTTGCTGTAGATCTAAATTTTTGTCCACATACTTTCTCTAGATCTGATGTACAACCTAATACTATTGTAGAGGTAATAAAATAACGCTGTCATGGTATTCCAAATTTTACACATGGTTTCAGTCTCTATTTTTGCATGATTTTGAGCTATTTGTGGCATGGGAGCCCTATTTAAGTATGCAATAGTGATTTAATTCTATTTTACTTTTAGATATAGTTACTATAATATCAGATCTAAGGGATCCATGAGCTGCATTTAACTTTCATTACATACATTTCTAAAAAATGCGTTATTTTAGCATGTATCGCTGATTTTCCCATTTTGAGAATATTACATTGTCACACATGAACCAACCATGATGCAATCCAATAGAAATATAATTTGCAACAATAATCAAATTTCATTATGCAAAGTTCAAAGATCAAAATTGAATGCAACAACAAAATATGGTTGAAACACAAGGAGCAACCATGTTGCAATTCAACTAAAAAGACTTTGCAGAGGTATGAAGTTATCAAATGATATCATGCAAATTTAAGCCAAAGCTCAAAGGATAAAAAAGAATTAATGTAATAGATTGCATGAGGACATGCAATAGCTTCAGTTGGGGGGTATGTTGGGCCTTGAAATTGGCATTCACTTCTATTACATTTTCACTTATATTTCCATATTATCACCTTCACTCCACCTCCATTTCATTGCATTTACCTTACCATTACCACTATTGGGTTGCATTTATGTTTTTCCAAACTTTATTAATTCCTAGTATTTTTAAGTGAATTTGTGGCTAAAAATTAGAAAATAATATGCACATACTTATACCTAACAAGTGGAATGAGTTTTTTGCCATGTGTAGGTAAAAAAGAAGCTTCTAGAAGACCCTTATTTGGCCTACTAAGGCCAAATTCGAATTTGGATGGAGAAGATCATGGGATCATAAGGATATGTGTCTCATTTCCTATTTGTATTGTAACTCTCAAAAGACATGTGCCTTATCACTTCCTATTTGGATTGTAACTCTATAGATATAGGGAGAAATTCATGGACTCTCATTAATGAGATAACTTCTCATGTTTTTGTATAAATAGGGGAAGATTTCTCCTATCAAATCATGTGTAAAATTGGAGTTATGCTCAAGCTTTGAATACAGAATTAGATTGTGGCACCTTACTCATGAATGTTCCTTCATTTTGACTTGGTTTTTCTTACATATGGAGCATCTCGATTTACCTTCTCTCATACTTTTAGATCAACTACCTAAAATGTGTGAGATTTACTTGCTTTTATAGATTAAAGTTTATTTTCTTTCTTCATATTAGTTCTAGAATGGCTATGTAATCTTTTCTTCTCTAAAAACATTTCAAAAGGATAGATTTATCTATTTTCCAATTGGATTAAGTTTTAGGCAATAGAGCTCACAGTTATTTAGTTTCCTTTCATGTTTTTTTATTTACTTTCTTAGATCAAACTATCAATTCATTGTATAATTTAACGTTCCTAAAAGATCAGGCTAAGAAGGTTTCCAAGTTGGGTGATTGAATGTTCAACCTATACAATCATTGAGCTTTAATTTTACATGATTTTAGAGTGCTTTTTAGATCCTCATTCAATTGTATAATTGGGTGTTCTTAAAGATCATTTCAAGAAGATGATTGTATCATATTTCTAAACTGAATGCTTGAATACCTAACTTATGCAATTATTGGGTTTTGCCTTTGCATGCTTTAATTTCTTTCTTAGATTTAAAGACTAAAGTATAATCAATTGCTTATACATCATCTAAAGAGGGTGATTCTATCATACTTCCATATTGGATGTTGGAGTGATTGAACGTACCTTAGTTTTTTTCCTTTACATGCTTTGAAATTCTTTCTTAGATTAAAATTTCAATTCCTGCAAGTGTGATTGCGCGCTATATTTTCTTTTGAATTTGTTTTCTTTCTTTTTGTTACTTGATTTCATAGGTTAGTTGAATTTCATTTTCATTATTTGATTTCATAGATTATATGAATTGGTTTTCGTTATTTTGTAGTTAGATTGATCTAAACTGAAACTCAATTTCTAGCACATACAGTGCACGCATGCTTCACAAGTTTATGAAACCCCTAGGTTGACAAATTAAATGACAAAAAAATATTTTTCCCCTACATGTTGCTAACATCTAGGACATATATGCTGTGCAACTAGGTTTTTGCACTTGTTCTTTGCTGATTTGCAGTTTCTGGAGCACAAGAAGTTGCAGGGGGTTTGAACCCTACGAGATCTACTACAAACGAAGGATAAACGAGTAAGATCTCCAATCCTCACTTTCTGGTTTAAAGGATAGAGTTTGGTAATTTGAGTCCTTCTTGTGATGACATGCCCTTTATCTGTGAGGTTTATCAACCCAGAACCTTAGGGTGACATTGCCCGTAACAGAACTGGTGACTCCACTGGGGATTGCATTGTGTAATTCCTAGTTCGGGTTATATTTATCTGTCTTGTAGGTTCCCTGACAGGTTAATCACATTTATAGTCTTGTAAGTCTTTTTCCCAACAAGACAAAAGTCATGGTCTCTTGATCAAGCTTGAATTTTCTTTTTTTGTTCCTTATTTTTGTTTATATATGCTACTTCGACTATACACAGTCACATATGCCTTTTGTATTCTCCAAAAGGACTCGTGTATACATCACTTTCTTTGGTTACAATTGTGTATAAACACATGTTGCAGATATCGAACCCGCGTATGCCTGGGAAAATTTGAAAGTTTGAGTTTTGAAGCCCTGTCACTGTTTTCTGTATGTGGTTGGCCACTCCTGTGGTACCTTTTAGGTGTCTAGAATGTGTTTTTTGTGGTTGTATATCCATTTCTCTCTTGTTCTTGTGAGAACCTAGTCATTTGGTAAACTACTTGTTCTTGTGAAATTGCAATTGTGGTTGTAGCACCAAGATCTCTTCCTGGAGTTCTTGGCTATTCCGACCATTCGGAATAGTGAGCCTCTTCTTATTTTCTCATCTTGGCCTTGTGCATTGCTTCGCTTTTGGTTTTTGCCTCTTTTGACTTCATTATTTTTCTTGACTTCTTGGGAAGAGCCTTTTAGCGAAGCTTGAGGTGACCTTTCTTGGTTTTTTGAGTTTTTGTTCGCTGAAAGAGTGTGTTACTATTCTAAATCAGTTTCTTGGGTCTTTTGCTTCTTCTTGCTTATTTGATAGTTGGCTTATGAATTTTGAAGCCCTTTTTGTGACTCATTTTCTTGACCTATTCTCCACTCATACACCAACTAGCTAGGTTGTAGGGCCTTGGAATAGGTGAGTGGAGAGTTAACTCTCCAAGGCTGCTCAAAATGTTAAACATATAAAGTTTATTAATGAGCGAAATCCAACTCCATTAAGTGGACCGGGAAAGCTCTACCTCCAGAGAGTTAAGCGTGAGGGAGAGTGAATGCAGAGAAGAGAGATATCCCCTCTCCTATTTGTTGAATCTTGACCTAAGACCGTTCCGCCTGACTGTCGATATGGATTGGTGCCCTTAGTTGCCTCTCCTAGGGACCACATAGGTGACTGTTGGGGGGAATACCCGTGGTACCTGAGATATACATTGCATCACTTTCATCAGTACTTCTGGAGGGTGCCCTTACGAAGCTCAGGGAATGGCACCAGCAAAGGCTGTTGTCAGGAGGTCAACGTAACTATTTCTGTTAACTTCGCTTGTAGGCCTGGGGCATAATTACCCGAGACTATTTTCGGAAGGTCCTCTTATTTCGCTTTCTTGTATTTTGGTGTCTGGTCCTAATCACTTGGAGCGGAAATAACTAAAGGCCGCTTGATTGACTGTATCTTAGGAACTTTTTAGAGTGTGCTTTTTTCTCCTAGATTTCTTAGCTTCTTATATTTTTTGAGTCTATAATTAATCTCATAAAGTGGATGAATGATCACCTCATCGATCGAGGAGTATTCATGGGATTTCTCCTGCGAGTATCGAGCCTTCTTCAAGACGGCATAGGAGTAATTCAGTGGGTGAATTTTATCTGGTGGTTTCGAATGCAATGAAGAGTGATCCTCTATTTGGGCTTGTTGTTTCTGTGGGTGGTCTTGGTGCTAGTGTTAGTATAGAGAGGAGTACTCCACTCATCTCTAGAGTCTTGTTTCCAGTAGAAGAAGTCGAAGTTGAAGAATTTCCTCACCTTCTTGAGACTCCTTCATCTCCTCTTCCTGCTAGTTTTCCTGACGTCATTTTGTACATTGGGAATGAGTCTCAGAGATCGGCTAGTCATTTTCTATCATATCCCTTTCTTTCGATGGCCACGGCTGGGAACACAACTTCAACTATGAGCACTGCAAGTGTTCATACTCCTATTTTAGTCGAAGGAGGAGGAACTATTTCCATATCGACAATCACTTCTAGTGCTGATATGTTTGGCTCTACTTCTATTCCATCTTCAAGTGGAAGTACCCAATAATATGCTTCTCAATCTGGCCCCTTTTCTTTTGGAATGCCTTCTAGTGGAATTCCTTCTATCTCATTTTCTGTTGTCTCAACTGTCTCCACACCTATGCCTTCTATGGCTAGTGTCAACTTCATTTCAAGGTTTCCCCTATGGAAGTGGAATATTCCTCATTCAAACCCTTCCTTAGGATCCCTGCCCTTCACCTCTCAAAATCAAGAATTCAATCCTTTTTCCAGAGGTCAGGGCTCTAATGTTTTTTCGGGATGGAACTCTGATTTTACAGCATTAGGATCTGGGAGTCATTTTTTCTTTGGTCAGTAAGGGAATGTTCCTTTCCCTTCAGTGGGTGCTTCAAAGGGGTTTTTCTCCATTTGCAAATTCTTGGAACCCTTACCAAGGGGTTTCTTCTTCATTCAATACCTCGGTTGGAGGGAATATCTCTGTTTATAGTAACCCTATGTTGGGAGGGGGTCCTTCTACAAATTCTGGGTTACAAGGATTCTCATATGGCTCAACATTTTCTATGAACAATATCTGGCACCCTGATGCCTCAAAAAATCCAGGCTACTTTTTTTCAGAATGTGGGGAATCCTTCCTTTAGGGGATGGAATTCCCAGGCTCCTCCATGCTTACCATTCCTGTAAACTTTAAACTTGCAAGATATATCGAAATTGACTAAGGATCCTATTCGGTACATTTCGAGTTGGCCTCTAGTTCCCACTAAAATAACCTCAGACATTCCAAAGTTTGAAGGGAAGGTTGGTGAGGATCCGATGGACCATTTCACCACTTTCCACTTATGGTGTTCATCAAACTCCCTTATCGACGATTCCATTAGGTTGAGGTTATTTCAATGAACCTTAATTGGAAATGTAGCGAAATGGTATATTGAGCTGACAGAGGGCAGCTTTGCTACTTTTTGTGAGTTGGATACTATTTTCTTAAACCACTTTCAGTTGCTTGTCCGTTATGATGCTGAGACTGATCTCTTGGCCAACTTTCAGAAAGGAAAAGAAACTCACATTTCTGATCATATTCAGGAATGGAGGAGAAGGAAGAGGCTAATTAAATCTCAGATTCCTAATGAGTTCCTCCTCAAATGGTTTTTGAAATCTCTGCAGCCTGAAATCTCAAAAGATGTATCTGTATTACAAAGCATTTTGTCACCGTCCCTGCAATCCCCATCCCGCACATTAGAGGCTCATTTATGTGAACAAAATAAAGTGTCATTCCTTGCAAATATCATCATTGCATCCCTTACCATGAGCCAAACATTCCTTCTGTTGACCATTTCCTGAACAGACCACCAAAAACACCTATTTTTGCCTTGGTGCTGGTAGCTAGTTATGACCTCACACTGATGAGGCAGATTAACACTAGCCCCCATGCTAGCTGGCGCTCTGTCTCAGTTAGCTACCTACGCCAATATATTTATGGAAAGTTTTTTAAAAATAGAGGTGAAGTTTCGATCATAACAACTTCGTGGATGAGTCATGGGGAGTGGTTCAACTGAATAACTATGACCTTCCTCCTTTGGCATCTTTTTTCCACCTTTTGGGGAAACATCCCATGAGATAAGGCCTCCCTTCCACCGTAGTAGGGATCCCAACCTCCTCTCCATCTATAAATATAGCTCATCCTCCATTGATGAAGCTAGATGAGCTAAATTGAAGAAGCAGAAACGTTGGAGAGATTTCTATTCAAGATAGAACGAAAGAATCCTGTATTGAGAGAGCTTAGGCTTGTGCCTTCATCCCATCTGAATTCCCTGACATTCATCGAGACATGGTTCAACTGAACCCCACTGAAGGAAGCTGCGAAATCAAGGCTTGGTTGTATCTCTTACTTCTATTAATACATATGTATAACTATTGTTTGGTTCCAATATCGCGTTGATGTGTTTTATTGATGCTATATGCTTAACCCTCCTTGACTGATCAGTAATTATGAATGATATTGTTGTTTCATATGTTGCTTTTGTTTGTTGATTTTGTGCAGGTATCCAAGCATCACTACGAAAGGATTGTGACTTGCTGAGATAAGAATCGAGAGGCCACCACTACAATAGCTACGATGACATAGATAGAATCCAGGTAGGTTGATCTATCGTGTCTATTTCATTCAGTAATTAGGAGCCTACACTCTAGTTTTTCCTTTTCTTACTAGACCCACCCCAGGGCTAGAGGGATTGTCTCTGTCCGTAGAGAGGATTTACCTGCGTAAAAAATTGGCAAGTCGGTTGGGGATCAGTGTGAGTTTGTCTTTTTGCCCTTGTCTAGTCGACTTCGGTCGTTTTCTTGTTTTTATATCTTTTCTAGTCTATTTTCTTGTTTAGAGTCCTCTTGTTCAGCTCCAGAGTGTCAAGATTGATCTATGCTCATTAGATTTCCCATTTTCCCATAAATATCCAGCTTGGTGGATTTTTTGGTTGAACAGTTGCGCCGATTGGCACATGTTGCTTGTGTTGCACTAGCGCCAACCCCTATTTGGCGGGGATTACCATCTTACGGTCGCGCCGAATCCTGTAGGGTTTGGATTGATTCTCCTTTTCAGTTTTTGGTTAGTTGTGTTTGTCTCTAGGTAGATTTTTGATTTGCAATTGTTTTGTTGAGATTGTTTTGACTGTCACAGATTTGTTCTTCTCAGTTGTACATCTGTTTACTTATCAGTGTAGTTTATGGCCTTAGGATTCTTGAGTGTCATAGCTCACTGAGCCTTCTGATTAGAATTCGAGTTTTTCGATTCTTGTCAATCACATATCTTGGTCAATTTCGTTTAGTTATTTTTTATCCTTTGAGCGGTTGTTTTGGATGAATGATCATTTCAGGTTTCGTTTGATTTTTCTTTTTGTTGCTCCAAGCATAGATTACATTGCTTGTTTGGATCATTTCACAACTTTTTCTTTGATTGGAAGAGTGCTTCATTGGTTTGAGTGCATTTTTTTGTTGTGTTGCTTTCACCGAATTAGTCGGTTTAGTTCTTTACATTCACAATCCTCGAACTAGAGTTTGTTTTGTTTTTTCATGTCATTAGTGCATTGTGTGATTCATTTCATTGAAAAAATAAAAAAAATTGCATTTTTTTTTCATTTTCTTGGGAAAGGAAAGTTCTTTTGCATAACTAGAGCTTGATTAGCTAGGAAAGAATTTTTTCATTTTTCATTTATTGAATTAGATGCATTAGTGTATTTCTTCATTTGATTTCATTGATTGCTATTATTTGAAAGATCTCTATCCCTCTCTTAATTAGCATTCATTGAAGGAAAATGGTGTTCATTTGCATATAGTTTGCATTTAGGAAATTTGAGATCGACATTCGATAGGGCATGAAATTGAAACATAATTCAAGATCAACTATAAAATCAATTGAATTAACCTAAGTAAACATTGGAACCTAACGCACACATTGTAGTGGTCTAGGCTAGAGACGTGTTTCGGTGTCTTAAAACCTAGTATTTGTCGTTCACCTTTTGGCTTTAGATAACGCTAGTACGAAATTGTGCTCCCCGTACCGTCGAGTATATAAAGGGATACCCCTATAGGTATAAATACTTTATCCATAGGAAGCCGAGTTTTCCGCCCTGTAACCGTGATACACTGAACTCAACATTCGGGGAGACTACCTGCACGTACGGAAAGTCCTTGGTCATTTCTCTTTCATTTGATCACCAAGGTGTATATGGCAGTTCACGAAAACTTGGTACACCCTCTTTCTTAGATTACCAAAGTAGTCATTTTGATCTTTTCGTGACTCTTTAAAAAGAGAAGAGATCATCGAGCACTTGTCCTTTCATGCTTGTTTAAAATTGAAAGTGAATAGAGTCATCTTTTGTCTGTTTCTTGACTCTTAAAAAATGAAATAGCAAAGTCCGGTTTCAATGTCGTAAAATTAATTACCCATGATCACATGCCCGTTAAAATTCTGTTACTTGGCTTGCTTTTTTTTTTCCTTAGGCCCTGGTCTTGAAACCTTCTATTGGCTATCTCTTTTTCCTTGTCTGTTGTGAAATACGGTCATAGTGGCGGAACCACCAATTTCGTCGTCTTCCTCATCGCCTCTTAGTGGTAGTTCCTTTCTTGAAGTTTCTTACGAAACCCCTCAGTCCACTAGGTCTACCGAGTTTTCACTTCCTATTCTCCTGACTGTTTTACCTCTCGCTACTCGATCTACTCCTGAAGATTCAGTTGAGTACAATTGGCCTCCTCCAGGTGCTTGGTCTAGTTTTGGGGACAAGGAAGAATTCCCTCCCCTTACCTTGGGAACACCATTCGTAGCTGCTGCTATACCTCTTAGACCTCGTCGTCTTTTTGACGATCTTACGATTTCATCAGACATGGATTCTTTGAGTCTTGTTGACAGTGAAGGAATGCATGTTTCTACAGGAGAATATCAACTTTTCCATAAAGATGTTCTTCATGTTTCTATTCAATCTTATCTTAAATCGGTGTCACTTCCACCTGGTTATCGGACTTTGAGTCAGATTATGTCTGGTGTTGCATCAATAGCACAATCCAGTACATCAAATTCCCCTAGGAGTTTGGTCCTCCCTTCATTAGGACTGCCACCTTCAACACTAGGTTCATCGATTATTGTTACATCTGTCTCGATCCGACCTACTGTCTGTGTAGCTTTGTCTATGCCAGTTGTTACAACACAGTCGTCAAAGTATTTTCACACTTGTAGTTCTATCTTACTTAATCCTACGTGGCCTGTCAATCAGGGTCCAAGTGGATCACAAACTTGGGCTCTAGAGACTACACCTGCTAATGTGGCTACTACTATGCCTATGGTTTCTACCTATGCTTCTTGATGACGACATGTTGGACATTCACCAACGTTATGCTCCTTCTCTAGATGCTCAATCTCCTGTGGCCCTGTTTTCTTCTAGTATGACCTCGACTGTCCCTATGATTCCTGGCGGCCTTACTTTTGAAGATTATTTGTTGGTTGTTCAGAAACATAACTCTCAGGGTTTTTGGCCACCCCAAGTGGTTGTCAATCCTCCCCATCATTATGATGTTGTTGGCAACCTAGTTTATTTGTTTCCTATTGATCCTTATCAGACTGTCACTCATTAAGGACCTTTGCTACAAGGACAACCCTTATAGGGACAACCTTCGGCTCAACAGGTGTTACACCATTTTTTGGTCATCTAACCTGTTACTATTAGATGGACCTAAGTACACCATGTAAGACCAATTTTACCCTAAGTAAAATTTCTTTCACTATGAAAAATAAATTAGTAGACCACCTTTATTAAGTTTTTTATGGTCTAAACATGTTTCCCCATGAGGAAATATTAAATAAATCCACATTTGTTTGATTTTCCTCATGGAATAATTAGTTAAACAACAATTTAATTAATATTCCTGGTCATATTTAACCCAAAATAGGAAAATTAGTTAGATAAATTATTATTTATCTTATTATTTTCTAGGAATAATTATTTAAACCTTATTTAAATAATATTCCTTGTTAAATTTGACTAAATCACTCATAAATAGTTAAATAAATCATTATTTATTTAATTATTACTCAACCACTTCCTTAAAATGATAAATAAATCATTTATTTATTTATTATTTACAAATAAAGGTATTTGACCCAAGTCAAATTCCTTTTCCCTCCAACAAAAATAATATAATATTCCATAAAAGTTGGATCTTGATTTGGTTAATAATATTTTAACTATGCACCAATATCTAGACTCACTCAATATTTTGTTATAAATAGAAGGGGTTTTCCATTCATTCATCACATTTTCTTGCCTAAATATCACTATGGATCTATA
This sequence comes from Pinus albicaulis, assembly GCA_034641835.2. NCBI lineage: Eukaryota > Viridiplantae > Streptophyta > Pinopsida > Pinales > Pinaceae > Pinus > Pinus albicaulis. Next base: position 363,593,846 of record CM076582.1, read on the forward strand.
CTTTTTGTCTAACTTTGATCCACCATCATTGTAATATTTTTCTATCTTTTTGCTTGTGAGCTCCCTTTGAGTTCCATTTTTGTCTGGGTTTTCTACACCATCAAGAGAGAGGAATTCTAGATCTGAAGTGCTGAGGACTTATAAGAACCCATCCCATTAAGGAGAACTGGCAACATCCTTCTATGTTTTCCTCCCAGGTGCCCTTAATATAAAATTCATTCAACATATTCTTGTCTTGTCTATTGGATGCATGGAGTAAATCTCGTTTTTATTTACTGCTTAATGTATTCTAATGCATAGATCTAGTTTTTTGCAGCATTTATCTTGATCACCTAATTGTAGATCTGAAGATATTGGAAGCCATCTTTTCTATTAGGGTTGTTTTTTATGCACATCTAAAGTCATTTTTTTCATACACTTGCAATTAAGATTCATACTAACAACTGGCGACTGCACACGGGTTTACGATTACGACCGCTGTTGTTTTTCTGATCCCTGCATATCCAGCTACCTCAAACCCTCAGATTTCTCTTCAGCCTCTTGTTTTTCTTTTCTTGATGTTTTTTTTAACCTATAAAACCCTAAAACATTAAAAATTCTAACTTCCATGTGTTTTTGGACCTATTGCGCAGGTGACAGACATCAGCTGCAGCTGAGACGACAATTTTGCTAAAATTTGCCATTAAGAGTGCCGGAAGTGCAAGTCACACTTTTTGTCCCTAAACCTATGACTTGGAGCTTCAAGACACACTTTTCAGCCCAAAAACTGTGACCTCTGCAAAAGACAAGTCATAAACTGCGACCTTGACTTTTTGTGGGAGTTTTTCTGAAAGTTTTCTGGGTTTGTCTGCGCCCTTGTTCAGGGTTGTCTGACCTCCATCTCTGCCTGTTTTGGACCTGTACTTTATCTTTTTTACTAAAATAAGTGGTAATCTAGCCCCCTAGGGCTTTAGTACCCTCCACACTTTGTGGAAGAGTTTTAGCTGCTGCAGGTTGTCTGAAATTTTCAGAGTGGTCAGCCATTTTTCAGATCTAATACCTCACCTTCAGATCCGCTTCAGATTGGCTATTTATCCATCCAAATCACCTCATTTAGGTTTTTTTTGGTTTTCCTCTAGGGTTCACTCTTTTTCCCTCTAGGAGATGGCCTTTTGCCACCTCATTTACAACAATCTTTCCTCTGATTTGTTGTTGTTTTCTGCACCACTTTCCAGCAGATTTGACCTTTAGATACCTGTCCCTCCAAACCTTAGATCTATTGGATTTTTTGGTGTGTTTTGACTATTTTTTTACACCTACAAACTACTTGTTAAGAGGCCCGCCTTCCTGGGTTTAGATTATTGCATTATTAGCTGTTTATTTACTGTTATTTTGGTTTCATATACTGTTATCTTTAAGTTTATTTACAGTTACACAATAAATTTTTTTCTTTTTCTCTACAAATGTTTGGGTTTAAAAATTAAAATTTACACACACACCCTAAGCGAAAAAGAGATTGGTTAAGATCGCCAAGAAAAGACTCTAAAACTTTGAAATCAGTTGATCCTGCGCCTCTTCGCCCTTGTTTCGAAATTGTAAACAGTTGATCCTGCACCTTCTTGCCCTTGTTGGTCTCTTTTTCCTTTGTGTCGTGTTTGTATCGTCATCATTGTGCCACCAAGGAATTTATCCCGGAGACTTCTTGGCCTTCATCCTTAGTTTCTGGCAGGAAGAATTACTCCTCCGTGTAGGATTCGAGTTAGTCCTCCACCGAGTCCGCACTCCAACTCTTCTTCTGGTTCATTGGGTTCTCCTTCTAATTCTGCCCCTGGTTCTCCTCCTATCACTTTCACCATGTCTGGTTTAGGACCTAAAGCTGGTGGTAACCCCAACCCTAATGATGGGAATACTACTAGTGGGACTGCAACAGGAACTATCTCGGTTGCTCCCTTGCTCCCCTATATGGCAGGCCTCAGTCTTTCCGATTTTTACCAGATGATAAATGACCCTATACACCACGACGCTAGTTGGCCTGCTATGCCGACCAAGCTCTCTTCTGACATCCCCAAGTTTGAAGCCTTTGCTGGAGAATATCCTACAAATCATGTTCGATATTTCCACATGTGGTGTTCGTCTAACTCCATTACCGATGAATCTGTCCATCTTCAGTTGTTCCAACTTACGCTTATAGGCGAAGCTTCTAATTGGTATGTTGATCAGGCCTCATCCTCTTATACCACCTTTGCGACTCTTGCTTTAGATTTTCTGTCTTATTTCTAGCTTCCTCTTCATTATGACACTGGTACCGAACTTTTGACTTCTTTCCGTCAATCGTCTGCGACTTGCCTATCCAATCATGTCCAAGAATGGTGGAGAAGAAAGAGCCTATGTCGAGTCCCTACCTTTGAAGACCATGTCTACATGGAAGGGTTTCTTAGATCTCCCTTGCTCCCTATAGGAAAATATGTCGCATCGAATTTTCCTCAAACCGAAGAAGCCGCTCTCCAAATTGCGTTAAAATATGACCTGATCTATGCTCAGTCGAGTTATGTTTATACCGTTCTGCCTGATCTTCCTAGACTCGGTGGTGCCAATGCACTGGGGAATGTCATGCCGCTGACAGTACCATTGGAGCTCTCTCATCCATATGCTCAGCCTCCCACGGGCTATGGTTTTTCTCAGGGGGGTGCCAACACTTCCTGCACTTTTCCCCCTCCCGGTAGCATGTATCCAGGATACGGCATGCCTCCTCCTTTTGCCCAACCTCCTGTTTACCATAATCTTACCCAACCTTATTATTATTTGTATCCACAACTTGGTGCTCGAGCTCCTCCAACATTAGCACCTCCTCCTCCCTTGCCTTCTCAACCCCCAAAACAATAGCCACCGCCCCCTGAGGGGTAGGTGTATGCACAGTAGGGCACGACTAATCCTCCTCCCTCCAAAAAGAAGAGGAAAGGCACTCAAAATCAATCTGATCTTGGTAATCCTAGACCTAATCCTCAAAATAATGCTCCTAACAAGATTTTGTAGCCGCTACAACACCACCCAAAATTTTGGGTATATTCAAAATTTCGGGTCCCCCTCTGCTCGCTCAACACATTAAATTTTTGACTCGACCTTCAATCAGTAATATCCCCATGACCTATTTCTACACAACCCTGTCACCTCACCCACTTGTCTTGCTATCTCTCGACTGCACTAGGGAATATAAGTTTAAAGCTGGTTTTTGAACTTAGAGATGCTCAAGCAATTGAAATAATTTACAATATCTTAGGTTGGATATTTCAATGTTGCTGCTCCTCGAATGAGATATTTTTCCTAGTCACTTGTTTTTCTCATTATTACCGAGAGCTAACTCATTCTCATATTATTCCTTTCAGGAAATTGGTCAAAGGTGCTATCAGTTTACATTGAACAACGTATCTGTTTCATTAAGAGTCCATTAGCACGAAACCATTAAAATAATCTACAAGATGAGGTTCCAACCATCCATGTGGAAGCTGTTGGTTTGTACGAAGAGCCAGGGTTTTCCTAGTAAGCAAGGGGACCCTTTCAAAGTGAGGTGGATCTTCATGAATCCCTAAGAGCCTCACTTTAAGCTCAAAGGCACCTAGTCACTTGCACATGACTGATATACATGAAAAGGCATCTTGCTGTGAAAACTAGAGATCGTTGAAAGAGGAATGTAAAAGGGATAGAACTCAAGGTCGTAGGTCGCAGATGACTCAAGGTCACAGGTCGCAAATAACCCTAGGTCGCAGGTCGCAGATGATCCCAAGTCGTAGGTTGCAGGTCACAGATGACTCAAGGTCACAAGTCACAGATGACTCTAGGCCATAGGTCGCAAAAGTTGCAAAGTCGCATAGGTCGCAAGGTCACAAAGTCGCATGGTCGCAAAGTCGCAAAGTTGTAAAGTTGCATAGGTCGCAAGGTTGCGAGGTTGCAAGGTCATAAGGCCACATAGGTCACAAAGTCGCAAGGTCGCAAAGTCACATAGGTCGCAAGATCGCAAGGTCGCATTGTTCGCAAAGTCACAAGGTCGCAAAGTCGCAAGGTCACAAAGTCGCATAGGTTGAAAATTTGCAAAGTTGCATTGTTCGCAAAGTCGCAAGGTCGTATGGTCACATAGGTCACAAAGTCGCAAGGTCGCAAAGTCACATAGTTTGCAAAGTCGCATAGGTCACAAGGTCGCAAGGTCACAAAGGCGCATAGGTCGCAAAGTCGTAAGGTCTCAAAGTCACAAAGGTCGCAAGGTCGCAAAGTTGCATAGGTCGCAAGGTCGCAAAATTGCAAAGTCGCATAGGTCACAAGGTCGCAAAGTCACATTGTTCGCAAATTCACATAGGTCGCAAAGTCACATAGGTTGCAAAGTCGCAAAGTCACATTGTTCGCAAAGTCGCTTAGGTTGCAAAGTCGCAACATCGCAAAGTCGCATGGTTCGCAAATTCACATAGGTCACAAGGTCACAAGGTTGCAAAATCACATAGGTCGCAAGGTTGCAAAGTCGCATAGGTCGCAAATTCACAAGGTCGCAAAGTCGCAAGGCCACAAAGTCACAAATTCGCATAGGTCGCAAAGTCACAAAGTTGCATAGGTTGCAAGGTCGCAAATTCACAAAGTCACATAGGTCGCAAAGTCGTAGGGTCGCAAGGTCACAATCTCTCTTGGGTCGAAAATTCCCCTTAGTCGCAAGTAATCCTAGGATTCGGAGAAGACCAAAGTTCATGGGAAACCCAAGAGTCACCTCGACCTATATGTACATCTTTTAGCGATTTTGTAAGGGACTTTTGGGTTGTGGACTTCAGAGAGAGACACATTGCTTTTTATTGAATGGATGCCTCTTAATGAATACAAAGAAGTGTTATTGGATATCACTATTGAATCCGATGGAAGTCTCTTGTGTGGTTATGCTATGAATATGGTCTCTTCGAATGAATGAATGCTTCTTTCAAATATTGGTGCAAATTTCTATTCATGTATTCCCTTGTGTTATGAGCTTCCTTGCAACACGTGGATGATACATGATGTTCTCACTTAAAGAAATTTTGATGAACTACTTTGTCGATATTTTCTTTAAATATTTATTGGGATGTGCATAGTTGATAAATGAATCACATAACCATTGTGAAATTTTTCTCGTTTGATCTTGTAATAAGTATGATCTCGATAAAGTTTTGCTAACAATTCTTTTCATAAGTTTCATGCTTTAAATTCCGCTTTGCTATTCATGACATTATGTTTCACAGGGCATTCGTCAACCACTGACTTGTATTCGTTCAACATCCATGCATTCTCCATCTCAGCGAGTCCCATCTCTATCTGAAAAAAATATTCACCAATTTAATGGCAATCGGGCCTACATACCGGATGGAATCCCCAAACCACACGATGTAGAATCTAATTGGGATTCTGCACCAGGGAGACCCCCTTACTGTTGGCGAGACATTTTCAACCGTCAACATATTTGGCATTAAAAGGAGTGCCAGATGACAAGTTGAGCCCTTAAAGCCTATAGTTAGTCTCAAATCTGTAATTGGCTCATCTCCAAATCATTCTCCCGAGATGTTTATCGGATTTATCTAGTTCTCGATGCTCAATCCCTATTGAACCTCTGCATCACTTGTCGTAGTTAAAATTCGATGGTGAGAATGGAATTTCTATAACCAAGCACCTTTCGGATTTATTTGAGTTTTGTGAGTGTTACGAAATTGACGACGAGGATTTGGCTTGTGTGCTTTTCTTCCTCACTCTCAAAGGTCGCATTAAGTAATGGTTCCATACATTGTCGGCAGCTTCCATCCATTCGTTTGAGCAGCTCGCCAGTGAATTACAACAAGCTTTTCACAGGTACGATTTTCAAAATGTATTAATAAGGTTAACTGAGATCAGAATGGAACCTTGAGAATCTCTAGAGGAGTTTTCTATCAGATTTGTTCATTTTTGTTTCGAGCTCCCTGAAAGAGATGTCGATTGGGCATATTTAATTGAATAGTTTCAACAATTGGTTTTTTTCTCTCAGCAACACCTTCAATCTGAAATAAATTTTGATCCTTATGGATGTCATGATAATCCTCAAGTTACTAACTATCTAAATTCAATCTCGAATATTTTCTTTCCCATCTCTCTGATTCAGGAACAACTTCAAGCCTCCAAGGAGGAACTTAATATTTGTGACATGTCTCATCTTCCTTGTGATTTCCTAATGGAGTTTTGTTCGCAAATAGTTTAGGTGATGAAATATGCTTGCAGGAAAATGAACCATGTTGTATCGCCTCCGCATCTTTCATAATCCCTATCAAATCAAGACTTGAAAAACAATTTGATTTAACATCTCTCCATGTTAATGAAACCAATATTGATTCCATTGAACATAAGCTCGTGTCGAGTCCTAAAAATCATTCACCTATTGGCAATAACTTGGGATTTGTCTCAAATAAAGTTGATTTTCCTGTAAAATCCATGCACCATGACATTCATGCAGGCTCATTGTTCCCTTTGGATGAAAATAATGTGCGAGGTGAAAGTCCTAGTACGATTGGTACTCCCTCATCTAAATCATTTCATCCATTATTCCCTGATTCATTCGAGTCTGCTACACTAGTGATTTCTACAAATAATTCATAACTTTCTTCTACTGGTGTTGGTGGTATTGATGAACACGGGGGTGATGTTTCACAATCACACTACAACGATGATGAATCTCTTACTCCTTATCTCTTCCATCCACAGTCGTTAATCGGTCAAGAAAGAGACCTTATGTCTCAACAATCTCGAGATGTTTCTCTCACTATTTCATCCTCATTTTCGATCCAAGGGGAGCCTAACATGCCAGGTACCCAACCAGATCAAATTGATGACTCCTATGATCACTACTCATCTGAAAACATATTCACTCATGCCTCTGAGAACTTCCATTCATATCTAGTTTTCAACCCTATGAAGCCACCAAAATTCAATGACCCACTATGTGATGATGCAGGGACCCATCAGGAAATAAAAGAAATTAAGCTTCTGCTGTCGGTTATCTCAAGTTCTCACAATCCTGATGAGACCCCTGAAACAAGTCAAATTAGGGTTCTCGAATTAGGGTTTTTGAAATGACGGTTCCCACATATCACGTTCCTCTCAGCATAACCGTGTCGGATGTCATCTCTTCTGGGAAAGCCTTCCATTCGAGTGATATTTCTCTAAGCACATCTTTCTATCCGCTAACATCTGATATGCAACAACTGATATACCCTAATTTATTCACTGGATGGAAAACACCAACCATTTTCTCTAATATTTTCGGTTGTTGCCCCCCAGTACTAGTTGCATTCAGGCACAAGCGTGTCATGTTTTTCAAACCTCTCTATTGCCTGAAAATTTTCTAGTCAATTCATCCCATCCTTGGCAATCTAAAGAATTTGATACATTAGATTTTCAATCTATTAGTGCGCAAACATTTGGCTGAATTAATAATAAGCCCACTAAAGATCGTCCAATTACCACAAATAATGATCACATCCATTCACCAATTGATCTACGAAACGATTGAAGTTTGAAAGCCCCCCGCTCAAAGTTCCAAGGTTTGTCCAGGATGGTGAGGCACTTCAACCTCTGCTGAGGGTTACTTTAGATCCTCACAACCCCAACCAAACCCAGGGACGACTTCGAACTAGGGTTTTCAACATTAGGGTTTCTGAACTTGGATTCCCAAGCACCTCAAATTCGCCTAGCAGATGTCTATTTTTTCCATTCCATCAAATTGATCATCCTAAACATCATGATGAGATTCCCAGCTGGTTTGATGGATCCTATTTGATGAATATACCTGCAAATAGGAAATTTTTTACATCACCTCCGTCGGATTTATGGTTGTGCACACATGGATGTGTGTCATTTATAGATAATTTTAGGTTTCAAGTACATATTTCTGTGCATCAAGATGAAAGTGAAATTCATCTTGAACAATCCATTCTAGCACGTTCTCTGGTAAGTAGCCATGACCTTCTTATTGTTGGTGCACAATTTTGTATGCTGGCTCTGATTGCGAGCATTGTTTTTCTTGCAGAATGAGAACTAATGTGGTGGCTGCACTGGAAAGCTAATTTCACATAACCCGATCGCGTTTTTGGTTAAAGGAGGGTTTTAGGTTTAGGCTAGCTAAGATCTTTTAATAAAAGTTTGTTAGTTCAAGTTTTTAATTAGGTTTACTTGCGAAAGTTTTGCTTTATGGTTTAAAATTATGTTCGATGTATTCTCTTACGGTCAGTAGCTTTATGCATTATAATTTTCCATTTATTTCACACTCGTTTCTCTTTCAGTTTGCTTATTGCTTATTATAAGCCTCGTTTGTTGCATCGCATTGTACGCATTCTTCCTCACATTATTTTCACTGGTTGTTGAGATAGCTGTGAATTTTTTTGTACATTGCATACCACTGCATGAGCCCTCATTGAACTTGGGGCCTTGAAATCCTCGGTGCCCAAAATAGCCTTCTTACTCCCCCTTGCACGGGTTTAAATCCAGATGGATTTATTTTACCTCTTTGCACACATCGAAATCCTGATGACCTTTCTTACTTGTTTTTCCCTGATTGTTGAAACCCTAACTCCATTGTTTTCATGAGTTTGCAGTGGTTACCTGAAGAGGAAACTTCTCTCAGAACAGGTCATCAAAGTCACGTTCTCAACATAATGCCTATGAGTTTAAATTCATTAGCTAGGGAGATATGAACCGATTTCTTATGGGGAACCCTAACGAGTTTGAATGGCCTATACCCATAACCTAAGCCTTATGCCCAGCATAGTCTCGAACATCTTAATGATCTGTTTTGCATGTTTCGCCTATGGGTGGTAGATGGCATGTGAAGGCTTGGCATGAGGGCAAACCCAAATCAGAATATCTTTCAATTTCTATCTAAAAAGAAACAACCTCTCTTGCCCGTAAAATAAGTCGGGATCCCTCATCCTCCCATACAAAATAAGTGCCATGAGCACATGAAAATAAGTGCTACAAACACATGAAACAAATAAGGGTAAAGGATTGAGAAATGCTTCCTGCGCAGAGAGGTAATGCAACGAATCTGCCGGGGTACTGACCTAGCTTGTTGGCAGTGGAGAAACGTTTGTGATTTCTTGAAGTGACTCCGTTGTGGTATTGTCCAAGCCTGCTGGCAGCGGAGCAACACCGGAAACTTATTTTTAATTTTTTTTTGAATATAATAAGTGTGTTGTCTTTCTCTCTACATCATCATCAAACTACTGGCATCCGTGAAATCTCTCTTTGAAATTTTCTGATTAACAAGACCTAGCTGAGGCACAAGGATTGGGAATATCTGTAAAGGTCAAAGTAATACAAAGGGTAACCACAGAACCTGTTCAATATTCCATTGCATCACTATCCAGACTCATATTATTGTTGGGATTTTGACAAAGATGTTGGATTCTACCAGTGGTTCGCCATTTTTTGTAGCCGCTATAACACCACCCAAAATTTTGGGTATATTCAAAATTTCAGGTCCCACTCTGCTCGCTCAACCCACTAAGTTTTCGACTCGACCTTCAATCAGTAATATCCCCATGACCTATTTTTTCCTAGCCCTATCACCTCACCCACTTGTCTTTTTGTCTCTCAATAGCGCTAGGGTATATAAGTTTAAATTCGGTTTCCGAACTTAGAGATGCTCAAGCAAAGTTACAATATCTTAGGTTGGATATTTCAATGTTGTTGCTCCTCAAATGAGCTATTTTTCCTAGTCACTTGTTTTTCTCATTATTACCAATAGCTAACTCATTCTCATATTATTCCTTTCAAGAAATTAGTCAAAGGTGTTATCAATTTACATCGAACAACGTATCTATTTCATTAAGATTCCATTCGCCCAACACCATTAAAATACTCTATAAGATGAGGTTCCAACCATCCATGTGGAAGCTATTAGTTTGCACGAAGAGCCAGGGTTTTCCCAACAAGCAAGGGGACCCTTTAAAAGTGAGGTGGATCCTCACGAATCCCCAAGAGCCTCACTTTAATCTCAAAGGCACATGGTCACTTGCACAAGAATGATATACAGGAAAAGGAATCTTGCTGTGAAAACCAAAGATCGCCGAAAGAGGAATGTAGAAGGGATAAAACTCAAGCTCATAGGTCGCAGATAAATCCAGGTCGCAGGTCGCAGATGACTCAAGGTTGCAAGTCGTAAATAACCGTAAGTCACAAGTCACAGATGATCCTAGGTCACAGGTCGCAGATGACCCAAGGTTGTAGGCTGCAGATGACTCAAGGTCGCAGGTCACAGATGACTCTAGGTCGCAAGTCACAAAAGTGGCAAAGTCGCATAGGTTGCAAGGTCACAAAGTTGCATGGTCACAAAGTTGCAAAGTCGCAAAGTTGCATAGGTCTTAAGGTTGCGAGGATGCAAGGTCACAAGGTTGCATAGGTCGCAAAGTCACAAGGTCGCAAAATCACAAGGTCGCAAAGTCACATAGGTCGCAAGGTCGCAAAGTCGCATAGGTCACAAGGTCGCAAGGTCACAAATTCATAAGGTCGCAAAGTCGTAAAATTTCACTGTTCGTAAAGTCGCAAGGTCGCAAGGTCACATAGGTCGCAAGGTCGCAAAGTCGCATAGTTCGCAAAGTCACATAGGTCACAAGGTCGCGAGGTCGCAAGGTCGCAAGGTCGCAAGGTCGCAAAGTGGCATATGTTGCAAAGTCACAAGGTCGCAAAGTCGTTAAGGTCGCAAGGTCGCAAAGTTGCATAGGTCGCAAGGTTGCAAAGTCGCAAAGTTGTATAGGTCACAAGGTCACAAAGTCGCATTGTTCGCAAATTCACATAGGTCGCAAAGTCACATAGGTCGCAAAGTTGCAAATTCGCATTGTTCGTAAAGTCACATTGGTCGCAAAGTCGCAAGGTCGCAAATTCACATAGTTCGTAAATTCGCATAGGTCGCAAGGTCACAAGGTTGCAAGGTCACAAAATCGCATAGGTCGCAAGGTCGTAAAGTCACATAGGTCGCAAAGTCACATAGGTCGCAAAGTCGCAAAGTTGCAAGGCCACAAAGTCACAAAGTTGCATAGGTCACAAAGTCAGAAAGTTGCATAGATTGCAAGGTTTCAAATTCACAAAGTCGCATAGGTTGCAAGGTCGCAAATTCGCAAGGTCACAAAGTCACAAGGTCGCAAGGTCGCATGGTCGCAACCTCTCTTGGGTCGCAACTTCCCCTCAGTCACAAGTAATCCCAAGAGTCGAGGAAGACAAAAGGTCACAGGAAACCCAAGAGTCACCTTGACCTATATGTACATCTTCTAGCAATTTTGTAAGGTACTTTTGGGTTGTGGACTTTGGAGAGAGACACATTGCTTTTTATTGAATGGATTCCTCTTGATGAATAAAAATAAGTGTTATTGGATCTCACTATTGAATCCAATGGAAGTCTCCTGTGTGGTTATGCTATGAATATGGTCTCTTCAAATGAATGAATACTTCTTTCAAATATTGGTGCAAATTTCTATTCATGTATTCCCTTGTGTTATGAGCTTCCTTGCAACACGTGGATGATATATGATGTTCTCACTTAAAGAAATGTTGATGAACTACTTGTTTGATATTTGCTTTAAATATTTATTGAGATGTGCATAATTGATAAATGAATCACTTAACCATTGTGAAATTTTTCTCATTTATTAAGTGAATCTTGTAATAAGTATGATCTTGGTAAAGTTTCACTAACAATGCTTTTCATAAGTTTCATGATTTAAATTCTGCTTTTATTTTCATGGTATTATGTTTCATAGGGCATTCGTTAATCACTAACTTGTATTTTTTCAACATCCGTGCATTCTCCATCTCAGCGAGTCCCCTCTCTATCTGAAAAAAATATTCACCAATTTAATGGAAACCGGGCCTACATACCAAATGGGATCCCCAAACCAAATGGTGTAGAGTCTAATTGGGATTCTACATCGGGGAGATCCCAGAATTTTTCTTAGAAAATTTTCTAGTGATAAGACCAAGGTGTAAGATTTTTTCTTGTTCTCTTATCAAAGAATCTCAAAAGGCATCAAAAGAGGGGTTCTTGTAGGTGGTTCTTGAAGAAATGATGGCTTCTCTAGTGGAATGGAAGGTGGAAACAAATACAGAGTATGCAGGGCCAAGCTTAGCAAGAATGCAATAGATGAGGCTACCATATTCCTTTTTGATCTTACAACCTTCTAAAAGAATTCTAAGGGTCTTGAATTTGGACAAAAAATATTCAATAGAGGAGAAATTATTGGGGTCCAAAGTAAGCAACTCATTTTCAAGTTGGTGGGCCCTGATTTGATTTTGAATTTCAAAGTCAGTATTTAGCTTTTCCAAGGCTTCATGAGGGGTGTCAATGTCAAGGATATGAAATCGAAGATCTTGAGAAATGGACATTCCTGTCAACCCTCGTGCTTGATCTTGTTTATTTTCCCATTTAGTGGCTTTATCATCATCAAAAGGTTTAGTTTCTTGTCCTGTGGCTATTCTATAAAGCCCTTTACTTCTAAGTATATCTACCATGTGAGGTAGCCATTGGAAATAATTGGTGTTGTTAAGAATAAGCAGGCATGCACTTTCCATTAAAAAAAACTGAAGCTGAGAAAAGCTAAAACTAACTGCTGAAATGGAAATATCTCGAAACATAGGCCGATTAAAAAAAAATGGCTCGAGAAACGGCTTCCGGATGAAGAAGTTATGCATTTTTGAAAAAACGAGTTGTAGATGTTGAATAGTTACGAGAACGGATTGAAATTTGATGATGAAATTTGAATTTAAAAAAAAAATCCCACCCCTTTAACATAAATATTTTTACAAAAGAAGCTTGAGAAAGAGACTTGACCCCAAGACCTCTATTCTCATAAACTAACTTCTCACCAAGTGAGATAGTAAAAGGATTATGTAATTGTTTGAAATGAGGAAGGGGGGTTTTTATTTATTTATTTACTTATTTTACTCTTCGGTGTGCGTGCCTTTTCTTGCACAAAAAACACAAAAAATCCGAGAAAAAAAAACTAAATGCAACCCTTATGACAAAATGTTAGATTTTCGGTTAGCCTTATCAGAATCTATCTATTTTTTCACTATTTCTGATTTCCCGAGATCGCACAAAGACGCAGGGAAAGAGCATACGTAGCAAAAAAAATCCCTTCCCCCTATTTCTTATTTGTCGAGATCGCACATTGCGCAGAGAAAAGAGCATACACAAAGAAGAGGGTATAGATCCGGCAAATAAATAAAACCTAAAACTGAAATAAACATAGGGAACCAAAATAAGCAGAACTATTAACAAATATAAGTACAAAACAGATTCTTTATACCTCTAGATCTAAACTGACATAACTTGGGCAACTGTAAACATTTTTACATGAAACGAAAGGCATTCCTCACTGTAATAGACGCTTTGGACACAACAGAGCAGTTCTCCAAGCCCGAAAATGTTTAGAAATAATAGATCTAGAAAACGACAGTCGCATGCAATCAAACCGGCTTCAAATTTTGATCAACAATGGATGCGGCCCTCAAAATAACTCTGATACCATGTAGGAATTTACAGGGTAAGTTCCTTAGATCAAAAACCAAAGGTCATCGCTCACAAATAGATCACAAATTAGTACACCAATATTATCATGTGGTTAAAACCATTGAAGAGGGAAACAATCCACGACTTGAGCCAACACGACCACTTCAGGCAATTTATTAATATAAAAAGAAAAGTTACATATGTTTCTCTCATAAATGGTTACTAGAAAAATGACCCTCCATGCTCTTTAAATAGAGATCATGGACCAATCGGGTGTTGAGCCACAGATCAAGTGTCATTAATACCAAGGAGAGAGTGAACCGTTGGATCACTACAAATCATGACCGTCGGATTATAAGTTACAAATGTACATAGTAAAGAAACACACTTTACCTAACTCTACACTAGACTAAGTTATTATTAACTATTTCCTATGTGTCGGAATATCCTAACAACTTCAAAGGGTTCACTGTAATATTTAAGAGTACGTTTAATCAATTTCCTTAAATTGTGAGATGTAGGCATAGATTAATATATTGCAACAACGTTCTTTTCCATTTCATGAAGTCATTATCTAATATTTAAGAATTTAACGTTTAATATTGGAATTCTTCTCTTTGATGATAGACACGTACCTTGTAAAAATATATCAAATTCATATGAGGGAAAAAAGGAATAAAAAAACTTGTTGTAAATGGACCAGAAAACCAGAGTACAAAATACTACATGCACTATTGTAGGGATAATATCTCTGCATGATCCGAGCGAAAGAAAACCAAGATGGAAAGAAATTACAAAAGGTAAATTAACTCAATCAACTTCCACACAACAGATCCATTCACACTTTGACTTTTAGCGAAGTAAATCAGAATTCTTATGCAAGAACGAAATTAAGGCTTTAACCATGCTTCTGTAAATAAATGAAATTAACACACACACCTGTAAAATAATGAAAACGAGTTGGGTTGGATGGGCCCTAACCAACCAGATCGTTTCCATTTTTAGGAAACATAGACCTTTAACAGTTAATAATGCATCAATGAAACATTACAACACAGAGTGAGAATATCATGGTGCAACTCCTTATATTAATTTCAATTAGTAAATATACATTATGGGTTCTAGTCCAGCCCAGAACGAGGGCGACAACGAGATTAAAATTAGACCAAAATTATATTTTCACTACTATCACTAACCTAGTTCTATCTAAGAGCTATACTTTATACATCCCTTACGGCCTATGGCCATAACGAAAATTACACAGTTGTTCTGAATCAAGCCTTTCGACTGAAACAAAATAACAAACAATATTACAAAAATAAGCCAATAGCTATAATAAGATGAAAACTAATCATTGGCCGGTGATCTTATCCTCGACCACATCCTTGAATATCCTTCGCTTGAGTTCAACTTCAGATGGCCGCAACTGAACTGGACGACGTGGTACAAGATGCCTGCGTTAAGTGATCGAGTCGTTGCGGAGATCTCTGAATAGATTTTTGCCAAGGGTGCAAGGATATTCCTGCACTAGACCAAGCTAATACGATGATTAGTACTTTAGCTCATAAAATACTTTTAGGAAAGTAAATATGAGTTGTAAGAAATATTAAAGGCAAAAAATCAATTCAAATGATTAATTAATCACTTAGTAAATCTTAAACATGAAATATAAAGCTTCTATAGGAATATACATGATTTGTGGACTAGTGCAGGAATAAGGGGGTTCTATGAAGGTAAAATAGAGGCTAATGATTGAGGTTTTATAGTAGGACGAGGATAAAAATAGAGCATTTTGGCCTACCAACATCCTCCCATCCCTAAGATGTTGTGTGTCCTCACACAACATTTTACCTGCTGCAAAAAAATATTCAAAATAGGGAGCCTTCTTTCAATCCTGCACTTGAATACTAAACCCTTCTTTCAATGTCTTTTTATTCTTACCTCATGATTCCTTAAGTTGTTTAGTCACCTTCTTGAGATTCTTGTAACACTTAGAAGCCCAAAACTTCCATATCCTTACTTGAATTTTTTGTTCTTTGAATTCTTCTGCCAACACTATCCTTCCTTGCTTCTGCCAATTCTACTCCTTCATGACCTGGTTAAATGCTTCCAGTTCATGAACATGTTGTTAAAGCTCTACTATCTGATTATCCAGATAGATGGTGGAGGTCTCCGCTTCTATCTCATCTGCTGCAAGAACTTTTTCTGCAACTGATTCAAAACATGTACCATCGTTTCCAAAATCAAAGTTATCTTGGCCGCCCAATTTATACATCATAATATCACCAAGGGTTTCTATGCTAGGAGCTTCCATGTCACCGAGGGTTTCAATACCCTCCACATCCATTGTACCAAGGGCTTCAGTACCCTATTCATAAAAATTGTCGAGGGTTTCTATATGTTGCACCTCGTTATCTACATGATCTTCTGTCGAGACTCTGCTTGCACTTGGTGTCATTCTTCTTTCCTTCAACTTCTGAAGGAAGGGAGACAAGGATATGTTTTCCTCCTTTTCTACATTTTATTCATTAACTACAGTGCAGGCCACTGCATCTACGAGAATCGAAAGGTTGTGGTCTCTAGTCGAAGCCTGGGGTGATTCGTCAATCAAAATCGAGGAGCTCGACTGAGCGCAACTTGTTCCCGAAGAGTTGATCCTTTTCTTAGTTAGGTTCCTGGTCGCTCTTATTTTTGTTGAGGAAGGAATTTATTCAATCAATTTCTCCTCTTCTTGCACCCATTTTTATTCTCTTTTTGGCTTGCCATAGCGCGGGGTCTTTGCCTTTCTCTTCTTTCTTGCACTCTCTTTCTCAGCTGACTTCCCTGCACTTATTTCCTGAAACTATTTATGGAATGCTTCCCAGGTTATTTCCTTGGCCTCTGGCTCCTTTTTAACTTGGATTGAAATGATCCCATGATGGTATATTTTGTATGCAACCTGGCTTGCATTCCCTTTTTGAACTCCTCTCACCATTTTCTCTAAACTCTGGAGCAGGTAGTAAGGGAAATTAATGTGTTTCCCTAATTCGAAATGCAACAACAAAAGAATATGGTATATGAATGTCAATGAGTAATGTCCCTCAAAGGTAAGGAACTTCTTTAATATGTACAGGAGGTCTCTCCATTTCCCAAGCAACGGCTGCCGAGAATTTTATGATGGAGAACCGATCGTCCACCATCTTATTGAACTCTTCCTTCCAATCACATTCAATCATTAAAATGATCCCTTTGGGATGAATGCACACATGTATTAGTCCATTGTAGATAGGGGAATGATGATTGGATGAGGAAGAGGTTTTCACGGCGGCGGTGTAATGATCATGCATGATCGGATATGAGGTAAGGCTATCATGGAAAAGTGTTGAAGGATATTTTCAAAAGGAGGTAAGTGTGGGATTTTAGGTAGATTTGTACTATCCCACGTTTTCTTCATAATTCACATAAGATGAAATTCGATATTCATTAAAAAGATTAGACTTAATGACCTAAAATATCTTACACTTAAATGATTTCTCCCTAAATTATTAATTAATAAAGTGAAGTATTAACCATAATTCAAATAATGAAATGCTATGATGTATCACTATGGTATCCATCTGCAAGAAAAAAATAAACTTTCCACTACACATTTGTTTTTTTCACTGGGTGCTCCTGAATTGTGTTTTCATAGTCAGGCGCGTGCCTACACTAGTCGTGCTTGCACTAAATCTGCTTGCACTAATCCTAATTGCACTGAAACGTGCTTGCACTAAGCTTGCTTGCACCGATCATGTGCATTCCTGCACTAGGGATTTCTGTAGCATCGAAGAGAGAGGGGATAAAAAATATGATAGAACATAGTTCTTTGGTTGGAATTTTTTTTTCCTGATTATACAAGGAATTTGTATTCACCATTCTTTGGTATTGAACATACCTTCTGATCTGACTACATCAGATCCTGCAATCGATCCATGAGGGAAAAAAGAAGAGGGAAAGGGGTAATTTACAGAATGGGAAGGGATATAATAACAGGGATTCCTAGAATAATACCATCAAAGGGGATAAATGAAAACAGGATGTGGGAAAAATATTCAAGGGGAAAAGAGGTATTTTACGAAATCAGATAGGGTTAGTTTCCTTAGAGGAAAAAAGAGGGTAATTCATGGGATTTAGAAGAAATAATAGGAAATTACGAAATGGGAAATAGAATAAGGGCATAATTTACCTTTGAGATCTTCCTGTACCGGTGTCGGAAAAAGTAAATGCAGTGGGAATTGAGCATTGTTTGGATAAAAATTTTCATACTAGCTATCCCAAACTTGGGTAAGGGCTTGGTTACCATCTGAACCTGCTTCTTCTTGGTGACAACCAACATATCTAAAATAAAAAAAAAGTTCCCTTTAGATTGAAATTTTGATCTCCCTGCCAGCATGCTAGTTTTCAAGTCAATCCTTATGCAATCATGTCAATCGACTGATTTCACAATTACAGGAAAAAAATTTCTTCTCGTTTTTATTTGTTTTTGTCATTTTTCTCTTTTTTTTTCTTTTAATTTTTTTTTTTTTTGGAAAAGAAAGAATCAGATTTTCAATAGGTTGGAATTTCCATCTACTATATCCTTTTCAGATTGTTGATGGACTTGTTGCATAAAATTCCCTTTAGTGAGGGGATGAAAATATGCCTTTAATCTATGCTCATTCACTAGGAACACTAAATTCCGTCCATGAATAGGTTTAGTTTCTACCGCTCTATTTTCAAACACTTTGACCACCTCATAAGGTCCCGTCCAATGTGTATGGAATTTCCCTTTAAAATATTTAAATCTGAAATCGTAGAGAAGTACCCAATTACCTGGTTGGAAATGCTTCTTCTGGATGGATTTTTCATGCCACTTTTTGCGCTGCTGTTGAACCAATATGTTTTGTTGAACAAAATCCCTTCGAAATTCATCTAACTCATTCAGCAATAGAAGACGCTGGTGTTGTGATTCAGAGAGGTCTAGTCCCTGTTGGTGTCCCGTGTTTTGATAGTTTGGCAAATCAAAAGACAAGGCAAAATCAGAACCAATCTTTAGAGTTACAGGATCTAGTCCTCCTATTCTCAGAGAGGGATCTCTCAAATATTTATCAAATATATGTCTTGTTTTCTTGGATATTGGTTTTTAGACTAGTTATTAAGTGCAAGCGTTTGTGTGTTTGTTTGGTTGAATGACACAGCAGAACCTAAAAGGTCTAGGAAGGATAGATAGAAAGAGGAAATGTCATCTTCATTGGGAAATGGAGTCAAAATAAGGTTATGAAAAACTTATCAATGGATATGGGATGTTAAAGGGAAAATCTAACTTGGCCGCAGGATCCTTTGGTTTTGGAATGAGATGGACATCAATGATTTGGAAAGAGAAGTTTAATTCTCAACAAAGGGAATTTTAAAACACAACTTGAACAATAAAGAGCTATTTGATAGACATGGCTAACCATGAATTCTACAAATCACACTTTAAGCAAATAATGACTTCAAAACAACTTTTAAAATGAAATCTAAGATTCGGGGAACACCCTATTTCCTCAAAGATTTTATTTCAAATGACTTAGAAAACATAAAGGATTCACTGATAATTATGGTCATAGAAGAGGGAACACCTAAATACATCTATGATCACAAATATAAAGACCTTTAAGCTAACTGTTCAAGCAAGGACAAGGGGCAAGATCAGAACAGACCTCCTTGGCTCACTGTAAACAAAAGGACTTCAAAGGGAGA
The DNA here is from genome assembly GCA_034641835.2 of Pinus albicaulis. Taxonomy (NCBI): domain Eukaryota; kingdom Viridiplantae; phylum Streptophyta; class Pinopsida; order Pinales; family Pinaceae; genus Pinus; species Pinus albicaulis. The sequence continues at coordinate 363,613,092 of CM076582.1, forward strand.
CTTCAATAATAGCCTTTAAGTGGCAGCAAACAAGCAGGGAGAACCATAAATCATGCTGAAACCAAATATTTCGAGCTATTAAAGAAATAAACAAGCATGAAGACTAAAGAGAGAGATTAAAGACTCTAAAATACTTCAGCAGAATAAAACATAAAACAGTGAAGGATGAACAGGTCTAAGGTGCTTCCAGGAGTCATTTCTTAGCCTAATACTTTCTATCCTACTGTAGTAAGAAATTATGGAACAAAATGAAAACAAGAGAAAACATTAGACAGTTCAGAATACTTCACCAACAGCCAAGCTCATGGATCCAATGATAGAGCATTCTCAAGAACAAGCATGCAACGACATCGTCAAGGCTTCCAAGACTTCAATTTCTTCTTCAACTTCAACATACTATGTATTTATTTCAGAGAGTTTCAGTATTACAACTATTAATCAAACAACCAGCCAACAATTTATCATATTCTATAGAAGTAATTATAGAAGAATGAGGAGGTGAGATCTGATAAAATATTTCCCAAGATAATTAATACAGATCAATGACTTCTTGGCCTTTGAGGGGCTCGATGGAGAAGTTTACAGGTGTTTGTCTGTATTAATGTTCTTCATTTAAGATTTAAGCTCGGTGGGAGCTTTTGTTGACTTTTGAGGCTCTGTGTTACGTTATAGTAACTCTGCAGATATTTTTACATTAAGTTCATTTGGCATAATTAATTTTTTGGTTGCGTCAAGGCAAATATCTAATTTTGATCAATAACTTCGGCCTCTATTTGAATGCTTTGAGGCACAAGTGGCTTTGTGGTAGCTGAGAGGAATCAATTGGCCTCTGAGGTGGTGGTGGAGGCCTTCTGTCTGATAAAAACTTATGATTCACCTTTAACTGTGTTTTAATTTGGAGGATTAGGCTTTTGATAATCATTCTTAGCCGTAATCACCCCAAATTTGTCTTCAATCTTCTGTTCTGCTGCATTTCGTCTTCGACCCTGATACTCTTTTGTTTTTATTTAACTGCCTGTGTCTTGTTGATGTGCAGTGCTGCGCAGGGCTCACAAGGCATCAATGCCCATGAAACATCGATGAGACGTGGAGTTTGAACCCTGCGAATGGTTTCTTTTATGAATCAAAGGCACGGGAATCGTCATTCCCGGCCTTCGGCCTTTCTTTAACACAATGGATAAACCATTTAAACACCTACAAAATACAAAACTAATTATGAAATCCTACGTTATTTGGGTTTTACTGCTTCAGAAGGTGTGGGGAGGAGCTTGGCCATTGGATGGCAACATCCAATGGTTGGGATCTGTTTGCAGAGGTTAAAGGAGAGTAGAGGGAGAAAATAAGTTGAAACCGTGGATCGCGCAAAGATCGACGGTCAGGATTGTTCGTGACTATATAAAGCGAATGAGTCACTTTGCTTGGAAAATGGAAGAAATACGAAGAAATATGGTTAAAACCTTTATTTCGGAGGAAAAGTATTGAAAATAGCCTTCGAGAGTTCGGGATAATCGTGGGCCGTCGGATGAGATTGGCCCACGGGATTAACGGTGGAGATCACACATTAAAACCCTTGGTAGAGGTGGAGGGCGATAAAATCATGAGGGAAAAATCTAGGACCGTCCAATCTGGACACGTGGATAGTCCAGATCTGATTGGAGGATCGCAATCGACGGGGTAAAAAACAAAAGTTAAAAACGCACCCGATGAAAAAGATCCGATGCGATGTAGCGCAGGCTGTGGATCGGTCCAATGATCAATGGCAGAGATTGTCTTATATCACGTACCAGCGGAAACCCTTAATACTTTATGAAAACCCAAAGTTTTAATAAAACATAGGTTTATTGGGGTGCAATGTATATATATGAGATGGTTAGCGCCCAACTGCAGGGCCCATGGTATTTATGAAATGTAACATGCCTGGGGCGTATATATAATAAAAGGCCAATCGCAATCGGAAGGTCAGGCCCGGTCTTTCAATCTACCTTTTGGAGTTTTGCGATGCGATTAGCACCTTGGGACTTAAACTCTTGGTCCCGGGTGCAAGCTATATGGAATGAAAAGCGGAGGGGGATATAATACGCAGGGCTAATCGCATCGGAGCTTTGATTTAATAAAAAAGACTTGTGCACTCGGTATTTGCAATGCGATAAGCACTGAAAAGGACTTGGAGCTTGGTCTTAGCACCATGGGCATACGATGGGGGAGTGGTTTAAGACTTAGCCCAAGGGGGCTTAAGTCTGCAATAATAAAAAGTATTTTTCAAGAAATTTTTCAAGTTTTTCAATGGATTTGAGGGTTTCAGCAGAGTTTAAAAAGGATTTTTAAACTCTGTAAAGAGGATTCTATGAAGGAGAAATGGGAAACAAATGGAAAATAGAAGAATTCCATGGGAATGAAAGGGGTAAAAATGAAGGTTATTTTGAAGTGAAAAAAGGAAAAAGGGTGTTTTGCAGCAGTCTTTACTCTATGGAATCAGCAGTGAAGATTTTAGAAAAAGGGCATGAGGCCTTCAAGAGTCTTTAAGAGATAATATTTTTTAGCAATAAGACTTGTTTCTTGAAGGCTCCAAAAAGGATTTAGCTAGCATTTTATATGACAAATTTTATAGATGACTAACAGTGGCTCCACATGGGGATGATGCCTTCTTGAAGGTATCAAGAATTTCAGACTTGCATTCTCTGGGGGCTGATGAGTGCCTTATCCATTGGGTTTCTTTCTTCATTTTGAATGGTCTTCTTTTGCTCTGAAAGTATTAGCGGCCATGAAAAATAAATGGATTTTCATCAATACCAGCTTCTACCTACCCAATCCTACTGATCTAAAAATTTTTCTTCTTTAGAGTGCACTTGGATTGGCAAACTCTCTTACAACATTTTATTCTTTTGAAAGCAAGAAACTAATCTATTTCTACTCCTTATTTCTCCATGAACTCAGATTAAACAGTTGAGTTCATATGTTTCTCTACCTAATCTACTAATCTGTTAGGTTTAAACAGTCTAACAGATTTTTATTCTCTAATTTCTAAAACAGAAATTAAAAAATAGTCAAGTCAAGATTAAGTTGTTTGACCTGCTGTGATCTATGGCATAAAAACAGGCTGCACATAGACATTTATTTTGCAAAAAATTTAAAACAAAATGGAAGGCTTTAAGAATTGAAAGTTCAAAGCACTTCCTTCATCTTTTTTCAGCTCTGTTTTTTACTTTTATTTGAGTTGTTCTTTGCTTGTCCTCTGGTTCATATTTTGAGCTGATTAGAACCAGTTTTACCTCTGTTTGACTCAGAAATTAACAGATTTGAGTCATCTCTCTTTGGAAACTTAGGTTCAGATTTTGACCATGTCCGAACCTTAAATTTATAACCTAATATAACTACCGATAAGCCAAGATTAAACATTTTAGTAAATAAAATTCACTATCCTATCAGCAGTCAATTTAAAATTAATTAGTCAAGATTAGGCTGTTTGACTAACTAGAAGTGTGTTTTTCAGGAGTGGCATTTAAGCTTGCACACTTTCAGATTTTTTTTTCTCTTTTTGGCATGGGGCTATACCTTTATTTTTTTTACAATCTGCCCTCTTTTCTTTCTTTTAATGTTTTTGTATTTTTATTTATATAACCTTGAATGTGACATTCAGACTATGATATTTACAATGAAAATAAAATGCTTTTAAACTCATGATTCCTGGCAGAAGTAATGCTTTAGCATCCTGTTGTTGACAGGGCCTCCATACAGATCTTCCCCATTCATTTCTTTCAAGAAAAATGCATTGTGACCCCTCTTAGCATGGATAATATATGGCCCTTTCCCACAAGTTCTCAAACTTGCCATGTTTTCCCTTCTCTTCTCTTCTTGAATCCCACTTAAGAACAACATTTCCAACTTGGAAATTGTCTGCCTTAGTCCTCTTATCAAATAGCTTCTTCATATTTTCTTGGACGAATTGTGTTCTCTCATAAACTTCTTCTCTGGTCTGCTGTAAATGGATTGTTTGGTTGATTCTCCTGTGCATATCATTCTCTTCAATCTGCACTTCTTGAAGGAGTTTCATGACTGGAACTCCTAATGAGGTGGGGAAAACTACATCCATGCCATAGGCCAGCTGATAGGGGGACATATTTATTGACTTCTTTGTAGTTAACCTATCAGCCCATCGGGCATGAACCAACTTACTGTGCCATGATTTCTGGTTCTGTTCTAACAGTTTTTTGATGATATTGATGAGGCTCTTGGTGGAGGATTTAGCTAATCCATTTCCTTGGGGATAGTAAGCAGTGGAATGGCCCAAGGTTATGTGGTATTTGTAACAGAAATCAACCATCTTCTTGGATTTAAAACCAACAGCATTATCTGTTATGATTTTTCTGGGACAACCAAATCTGGATAGGATATTTGTTTCAAGGAACTTGATAATGACAGAATCATTAGCATTCCTGGAGGGTATAGCTTCTATCCATTTGGTAAAGAGTCAGTGGCTATGAGGATCCACTTATGTTGAGCTGAGGAGGATGGGTGAATTTCCCCAATGAAGTCTAAACCCCATTGTTGAAAAGGTGCCTCAGCTCTGATAGGATGTAAGGGTAAGGGAAGAAGTTTTCTTTTGCCATCAAAAATTTGACACTTATGGGAAGACATGACCAAATTTTGAGTATCTGGGAAAAGAGTAGGCCAATAGTAACTAGATCTAAGAATTTTGTTTGTTGTGGCCTTCTTGTAGAGGTGTCCTCCACATTCTCTGTCATGCAACTCATGCATGATTTTCCTTACATCATCTTCAAGTAAACATTTAAGAAAAATTCCAATAGCATTTTTCCAATATAATACCCCATCTAAGTTGCAAAAACTCAAAGCTTTTTGTTTCAAAAATCTAGCTTTAGTCTTGGACAAAGAAGGAGGGGCATTCAAATATAAAAGCACATAAATAATGTCAGCATACCAAGGAGAATTCAGAAATGTTTCTTCAATGAAAGGAGTAGTAGATTCTTCTATTTCTTCCAACACATCTACCATATTCATGTCTAGTGCCTGAAAGTTAGACTCAGCCATAAGTTTCACTAATCCTTTCCCTTTAACTAGTTTGGTGGGCCTGATTTCTAAGTCATACTCAAGAATAGTTGCAATCCATTTTCCCCTTTTACCATCAAGGTCTTGACTTAGAATGTCCTAGACAACAGTGTGTGGAACAAAAGAAATTATGTGAGAGTGTAAAATGTAGACTCTAAAGTCCTTTAAAGCTTTCACTAATGCTAAGGCTTGCTTCTCCATGATATTATATTTGAGAGGAGCATCTCTTAAGGCCCTACTAAAGAAGGATATTGGTTGTTCTTGCCCCAAGTCATTCTTTTGAAGTAACACTGCAGCTATTGTATGTTCAGATGCAAAAGAAAAGATATAAAAGTCTTTGGTGAAATCTGGACTAATCAGGACTGGTGTTCGAGTGAGAGCTTGTTTAACCAGCTCGAATGATTTTTTAGCTGGTAAAGTCCATTTTACACCTACATCTTTCTTAAGCATGTTTGTAATGTTTTTTAATAGCTCAGCAAGATTGGGGATAAACCTCCTCAGAAAATTAATCTTTCCAATGAAGGATTGTAACTCTTTGAGGCTTCTTTGATGGCTAATCTGCAGTATGCCATCTATCCTTGTAGGGTCTATTTTGATTCCCTCTTCTGAAATTATATGGCCAAGAATTTTACCTTCTTGGAGACCAAAGAGTGTCTTCTTGGGATTCAATGATAAGCCAAATTTCCTACATTTCTCAAAAAAATTTCTGAAGTGAATCAAATGTTCTTCATTAGTTTTTGAGAAAACTGTAGAAATTTCTCATTTCCCACCCCGGTTTTGAATTTCACCTTATTACTCCAAAATAGTTAAATGCCCTTTCCCATATCCATACATTTAACAAGCTGGAAAATAAATTTTGTTGAAAACACAAATTCTGGAAAAAATTACAGAATGCCGAAAATACAGAAATAAAAATCAGCAGATCCAAACAGCCATTCAACACATTTAAACACAGTGATTTTTGGTCAATGTGACCCTGGAAAAACCCCCTACAAATCTTGGGGAAAACCAGTTCGAAAGCTCCTTCTTATTTATGGAAAATGCTTTTTACAGTGAGAGAAATATTCAGCAAAAAAAAAAAATCAGCAAACAAACTTTACAACTTATCTCGTTTTCTGTGCTTAACCACTACCTCGGAAAATGTGCAAACAACAAAAACAAAACAGCAATAAATGTTGTACGTCCTCCTTGATTTTCGTGCCCAGAAATTTGCAATAAATGCAACTGTACGACCTCCTCAAAATCTGTGCAAACAACAATAAATGCTGCTGTCCAAAATCTCAATTTTTGTACCAAAAACACAAAAGAACTTTGATGTAAGGAATCAACCTCGATTTTCATGCAAGAGGACAACCACTTGCTGTACGGCCTGCCTCGAAATTCGTGCCAACTAAACCAGCCTTCTGCTGCCTCGATTTCTGTGGCAAACTTGTTGTACGGCCTACTGTACGACCTTGCTGTACGGCCTCCCTTTCTAGAAAATCGTGCCCAGAAAATCTGCCTTTCATTGTGCTAACTCAGCTGTATGGTCTTGCTGAAATGTTGCCTTGGAATGTGTGCCAAGCTGCTGCCTCCTTCTCCTCACTGCCTAGAAATCTCCCTTGCTCTCTTGCTCTCCTTCTCTCAATCTGCTCATGAAAGAATGAATGACCTTTTCCTCCTTTTCCTCCTTTAACCTAACCCTAAGTGACTTTTGGGGAATCCCTAAATCCAATGGCTGAAATAGATTGAGATATAGGGCTAAGATTAAATGCTCATTTAAATCTCACTTTCTATTTTTTAAGTCACCCCACTTTAATAAAGACCCACTTAGTCATTTATTTCCAAAGTCACTTTTCCTTTCTAATTTTACATTGACTTTATTAAAGTCACTTTAAAATTAGACTTTAGTAACTTTATCACATAAAGTCACTTTTAAATTAGATTTGACTTTATAAAAATTATAAAGTCACTTTAGGAAAAAAATTAAATTCTTTGGACACTTTTCCCTAGGCCAAAGATCAAAGCCTTAGGGAACCACCTGTCCTCCGGTAACCAAATTTCAACACTCCCTCTTACCGAGGAAGGTGTTCCTCACCACACCCATCTTGTCTCTGAAGTAGACATGCTTGCCCCGTGGTAAGGCTTTGGTAAGAATATCCGCAACCTGCTCATCATTGGGAATATACTCAAGCTTCACACCTCCTTTCTGAACATAGTCTCTGATGAAATGATATTTGATCCCGATATTCTTTGACTTGTCATGAAATACTGGATTCTCCGTGAGTTTAATGCAACTCTGATTATCACAGTAAATCACTGAAGGTCTCAACGGCTGACCAAATAAGCCAAACAACATCTTGCGAAGCTAGATGGCCTCACAACTAGCTAGACTGGCTGCCATATACTCTGCTTCCGCTGAACTCAATGCTACTGACTGCTGCTTTCGGCTGAACCATGACACTACCGCCGAACCCAACCCAAAACAACACCCTGAAGTGCTCTTCCTATCAGAAGCACAACCTGCCCAATCAGAATCAGTGTAACCTGCCAATCTCACTCCATCCCCCTGCCTGTAGTCCAGACCATAATCCACTGTCCCCTGCAAGTATCGCAAAATGTGTTTTGCAGCCACCCAATGAACCTTCCTAGGCTCACACATAAACTGACTCATCGTGTTGACTGCAAAACAAATATCTAGTCTAGTGTTGACCAAATACATCAAGGAACCAATCAGCTGTCTGTACAATGTGGGATCCACCAACTCGGAATCCGAAGCATGAAGCTTCTTCCAGTTGGTGATCATCGGTGTCGACATGGGTTCACAATCCTCCATGTGGAATCTGCCAAGGATATCCACAATATACTTCCCCTGCCCCAGGAAGAAATGCCCCTCCTCCTGCCACACCTCCAAACCCAAAAAATAATGCATCAAGCCGATGTCCTTCATCTCAAACTCCGTCGCAAGATCTCTCTTGCAGTGCTCTATGAGTCTCTCTGCACCTGTAATGACTAAGTCATCCACATACAGCACCAGAATGAGAGGCTCCTCACCTATCACAATATAGTAAAGGTTCGGATCTGCCTCACTCTTTGTGAAACCCATCTCCTACAAGTATGTATCTATCTTGGAGTACCAAGCTCTGGGAGCTTGCTTCAGGCCATAAAGGGCCTTCTTCAGTCTGCACACATGGGACTCCTTCCCATGCACCTCAAAGCCCTGTGGCTGCTCAATGTACACCTCCTCCCGTATGAAGCCATTGAGAAATGCGGTCTTCACATCCATCTGGTGGATCTTCCAACCCATCTCTGCTGCTATCGATATAATGGAGCGAATCGAAGTATATCGAGCCACGAGAGCGAAGGTCTCCTCATAATCAACTCCCTCTACCTGGGAGAACCCTCTAGCCACAAACCTCGCTTTGAATTTCTCAATGCTGCCATCTGCAACATGCTTTACCTTGTAAAGCCATCTGGAAGTAACCACGGATTTGCCTTCAGGCCTCGGCACCACCTCCCAAACATCATTCTTCATGATAGAAGAATACTCCTCCTGCATGGCCTCTCTCCAGACCTGCTGGCTAGCTGCCTCCTCATAGCTAGAAGGCTCAGAGTCAAGGATGCTGGTAGCCATTGCCATATATATACAAAATCTCTCAGGTGGTCTGCTCTCTCTGACCGGCCTCTTAGGCTCAGCAACAGATTTGGCATCTCTCAAGGTGTCCTAAAGCCACTTGGGCTTCCTCTTCCCTGAGCACACTTCTCCCACTGGAGAATGAAACTCCTCCTCATCATCATCAGGAGCCTGAACTCCTGACTGTCTGTCTGCTGTCCTCCTGCCTGCACCTGAACCTGTAGAAGCTGAGGTACCGTGTGAACTATCCATCAGTGGACTCCCCAGTGAACTGCTTTGTGGACTGCTCTGCATGCTGCCCGTAGCACCACCTCTCTTACTCGGTGAGCCACTCCCCACTGATGGACTTGACATCGTCATAGATGTACCTTCGGATCCTCCTGATCCCTGCCCACTGGATCCCTGCGACTGACTCAACTGATGCTGAGGGTCTGGCTGATCCAGATACTCAACTCCCGTGACCTCCTGAAGGTCCTGTCCTCCTCGAACTTCACATCCCGCCTGACAACAACTTTCCTCTGTGCAGGAATGTAAATCCGAAAGGCCTTGGAGGTCTCATTGTAGCCCACAAATATACCCTTCTCTGCAGTGGGCTCTAGTTTGGTCCTCTTCTCCTTGGGTACGTAGGAGTATGTGATGCACCCAAAGATACGAAGATGACCAATATCAGGCTTCTTCCCAGAAAAAGCCTCCTCCGGAGTCATGTGCCCCAAGGCACGATGCGGACTCCGGTTCTGCAAGTAAACAGCTGTGTTGCAGGCCTCTGCCCACAAAAACAATGGCAACCCCTGATCATGCAACATGGCTTTGGCAGCCCCTCCGATGGATCTGTTCTTCCTCTCTGCAACCCCGTTCTGCTGGGGGTTGTAAGGAACAGTGAACTCCCTCCTAATGCCTGCCTCTGCACAATAGTCAACAAAATCTCCAAGGGTGTACTCTCCTCCATTGTCCGACCTCAGGGACTTGATCTTCCGACCTGTCTGTGTCTCCACAAGAGCTCTGAACTCCTGAAACCGCTTGAAGACCTCACTCTTGGTCTTCAAGAAATAAATCCAGTTCCTCCTGGAGTGATCATCAATGAATAAAACATAGTACTCATATCCACTCAAGGAAACATGAGACATCCGACCGCTCACATCGGAATGAATCAAATCAAGTATCCCAGTCGCTCTGCTGTCACTACTGGGAAAAGGGGATTTGGCAAACTTGCCCATCGCACATCCTCTACAAGTATCAAAGTGATCAGTACTGAAATCTGGCACACCTGTAGTGATCTCCCGCAAGGTCCTCAAGGCTCCATGATACATATGCCCCATCCTATAGTGCCAAATCTCACACAGCTCAGAACTGCTAGCTCTGCTTTCGGTACTACTGCTCAATGCCAAAAGGGCCTGGAATGCAAAATTGTACACCTTTGCATGGCGTACCCCTATCACTCTAGCTGAATCAGCTAGAGTGCCCCTGGGATACATCAGCACCTGTCCTCCCCTGAACAATACCTCATATCCTCTATCCTCCAAAGCTGAGACGGATATGAGGTTCTTCCTCATCCCTGGCACATAAAGAACATCTGACACCTTCAAAAGAGGTTTGGACTCCCTCTGAAATGTCAGTGTCCCCACACCGACTGCTCTAACAACTCTGTCATCACCGAGTACTACTTCTATATCAGTGCCACTCTCTGAAAGCTCTGATAAGTACTCACGGACTCCTGTCATGTGACGTGAAGCCCCACTGTCCACATACCAGATACCCGAAGATGCTCCGCTAATCGAGGGAAATGCATGCTCCCTCTGAACCTCTATGGCAGGTAATCCTGCACTAGAAGACTCACACGCAATGAACCCAAACTCCCGGTCAAAGCGATCTGCAAAGTCCTCAACCTCTGCTGAAGTTGCCATGCTCTGGTTCTTCCCCTTCTTCTTCTTCTTCTCCGGACACACAACTGCATAGTGTCCCATCTTCTGACAATTCCAACACTTCACCTTGGAATAGTCCTTCTGTGTGTTACCCTGTTTACCTTTACCTTTGCCTTTTCCCCCACCATTGCTTGTGGAAGCCTGCTTCTTCCCTTTGCCTTTCTTGCCTCCTGCCAACAGTGCTACATCCTCATCCTGCTCAACTGGCTTGGCTGCCCCAAGCTGACCTTTCCTGATCTCTGTCTGAATGCAATCATCCCAGAACCTCTCCCATGTGGGAAGGGTCTCACGTGCACAAACCCCATCAGCAAAGTTCATCCATGAACTGGGGAGGCCATTCACTGCAATCCGCACCAACTCAGTGGGTGGAATGGCCTCTTCAATCGCTGCCAACTCATCTCTCACATTAGTAATATTTGTGAGATATCCAGCTACACTATCAGTCTTACCCATCTTAATGTTCTTCAGCTTCTCCTTCAGGACCATTTTCCGGTTTTCATTGGTACTCTGGTAGAGGTTGGTCAATGATGTCCACATCTCATGAGCATTTCTCTTTCCTCTCACATGAGGAATGCAATGGTCTTTGATTCCGTCTAGAATCAATCTCTTACCCTTGTTGTTCTTTTTATTATATGCTGCCAACTGAGTAGCATCAGTAGGCACATTTACAGGGTTCTGTGCGGTATGCACCATTATGTCCCAGACTTCCGCCTCCTCAAAGATACTCTGCATTCTCTCCTTCCAAACATTGTAATTGGTATTCCCATCCAACCTATCCTCCACCCTCAATCCCAGTCACATCCTGCTGTCCTAAAAACTGAAGAATAGCACTGTTGTAGTAAAGGTAAAAATTCTGCTTGTGAAAAAATCAGCTTGCTGGAATTTTCTGAGTGAAAAATTAGCAGGCTGTATTTTTCTCCTTGCTGTCCCAAACTGCACTTCAGCACTCAAGCTCTAATACCATGTAGAAATTTCTCATTTCCCACCTCGGTTTTCAGTTTCACCTTATTACTCCAAAATAGTTAAATGCCCTTTACCATATCCATACATTTAACAAGCTGGAAAATAAATTTTGTTGAAAACACAAATTCTGGAAAAAATTACAGAATGCTGAAAATATAGAAATAAAAATCAGCAGATGCAAATAGCCATTCAACACATTTAAACACAGTGATTTTTGGTCAATGTGATCCTGGAAAAACCCCCTACAACTCTTGGGGAAAACCAGTTCGAAAGCTCCTTCTTATTTCTGGAAAATGCTTTTTACAGTGAGAGAAATATTCAGCAAAAAAAAAAATCAGCAAATAGACTTTACAACTTATCTCGTTTTCCGTGCTTAACCACTGCCTCGGAAAATGTGCAAACAGAAAAAACAGAACAGCAATAAATTTTGTACGTCCTCCTCGATTTTTGTGCCCAAAAATCTGCAATAAATGCAGTTGTACGGCCTCCTCAAAATCTGTGCAAACAGCAATAAATGCTGCTGTCCAAAATCTCGATTTTTGTGCCAAAAAAACAACAGAACTTTGCTATACGGAATCAGCCTCTATTTCCATGCAAGAGGACAGCCACTTGTTGTACGGCCTGCCTCAAAATTCATGCCACTAAACCAACTTTCTGCTGCCTCGATTTCTGTGCCAAACTTGTTGTACGGCCTCCCTTTCTAGAAAATCGTGGCCAGAAAATCTGCCTTTCACTGTGCTAACTCAGCTGTATGGTCTTGCTGAAATGCTGCCTTGGAATGTGTGCTAAGCTGCTGCCTCCTTCTCCTCACTGCCCAGAAATCTCCCGTGCTCTCTTGCTCTCCTTCTCTCAATCTGCTCATGAAAGAATGAATGACCTTTTCCTCCTTTTCCTCCTTTAACCTAACCCTAAGTGACTTTTGGGGAATCCCTAAATCCAATGGCTGAAATAGATTGAGATCTAAGGCTGAGATTAAATGCTCATTTAAATCTCACTTTCTATTTTTTAATTCACCCACTTTAATAAAGACCCACTTAGTCATTTATTTCCAAAGTCACTTTTCCTTTCTAATTTTACATTGACTTTATTAAAGTCACTTTAAAATTAGACTTTAGTAACTTTATCACATAAAGTCACTTTTATATTATATTTGACTTTATAAAAATTATAAAGTCACTTTAGGAGAAAAATTAAATTCTTTTGGACACTTTTCCCTAGGCCAAAGATCAAAGCCTTAGGGAACCACCTGTCCTCCGGTACCAAATTTCAACAAAAACAGTTATGTCATCAAGGTAAATGATTATAAAATAGCCAATATCTTCAGAAAAGGCTATTTCCATGGCCCTTTGGAAGGTGGCCCCTACATTCATTAATCCGAAAGGCATTTTGACATACAGAAAGGTGCCCCAAGGTGTGGTAAAAGCAGTTTTGATTTGATCACTTGGGAGCACTAACACCTGGTTGTAACCCGAGAACCCATCTAAGAGGGATATCCTTTTTTACCCAACTACCCTTTGAAGTATATGGTCCATCTTGGGTAAGGGGTAGTTGTCTTTTAAAGAGGCTCTATTTAAATTTCTGAAGTCAATACAGAGCCTGATTTCCCCTGTTTTCTTTCTAACAAAAACTAAGTTTGATACCCATTCTAAATATCTAATGGGTACTATGATCCCAGCATCATGCATTTCTTCAATTTCTGCCTTAACTAAAGGTAGTAAGAGAGGGTTTATTCTCCTTAGCTTTTGTTTGAAAGGCTTTTGATTTTCTTTAAGAGGGATTTTATGTTGAATGATGCTAGTATCATATGATTTCAAGTCTTTGTATCCCCAAGCAAAAACATCTCTAAACTCTTTGAACAACTCTATATATCACAATTTTATGTGAGCTGGGAGAGTGTTGGACAGTTTAATCATCTTGGGTTCTGCTAGACTGCCTATGTTATGCTCTTCTACATTTGTTCCACAGGCTCGATTCTTGGTTCTTTGGCTACATCGTTAAAGTTGAAGAGGTGTTCTAAAGGTGTGAGACCTCTTGGAATTTTATCATTCTTGCATTTTAAAACTTCCAAGTCTTCTTGGTCTGTGTTGCCAATCATCTCTGCTTCAAAAGGATTCTCATAGTGATTTATATCAGCAGAATATGTCATTTCAACTTCTGGGATTTGTTCAATATACAAACAGTTTTCTTTATGGCCGGTTTCTGATATTGGTATGTCAAAATCGTTTTCTGATTTTAAGAAATCATCTATGTGTTTTTCATAATCAAACACTTGCCAATGGTCTTCGTTATCAGACACTGCAGGCCTGTGTCTTACCTTTACGCTAAGCTATTCATTTATCTTAGGTATTTGGCAATTGCTGGCATTGAAAGCTAGTTCATTTTCTAGATGATTTAGTGCTCTAGGAATGAAAATAAGTTCATACTTTTCAAAAGTTTTCAATAAATCAAGGGTAGCGTTCCGATATTCCCTAAGCCTTGGATTTCTAGCTAAATATTCTCCTTTGATTTGTCTTATGATAAGTTCAGAATCTCCTAAGATCGATATCCTTTGGGCTTCTAACTGTTTAAGCAATTGTAAGCCTAGTAGAAGCGCTTCATACTCAGCGATATTGTTAGTGCATGGGAAATCTAATTTATATGAAAAACTCTGATTTGTATTTTGAATCCACACACCTGCTCCTGCACTTGTTTTATTACAAGATCCATCAAAGTTTATTGTCCAAAATATTTCATCCTTATTTTCATTCTCTCGTTGCTGTTGATTTTCAATGTTTTGAATATGATTTGAGGGAAGTTTCGATTGTTCTGATACGCTGATGGGGTCTATGTTTTCCTTCTCTTGTTGAGTGATTTCATCTTCGTTGTACAAGATAAAGGAATCTAAACTTGATTGAATAGAATAGATTGGAGAGTTGTTTGGTTTATCTATGTTTCTCACCATGTACTTCATGTGAGATTCCCTATATAGTCTTATGTTTTGGTTAAAAATAGGGATGGTGGCATAAGACATGTCCATTTGAAGGATTCCCTGAAGTTTGGCTCCCCATGATCTTGATAAGAGCATGCCATACTTAGGGGGAATGTCAGCTACAACTATGTCCATTACTAGACTCTTAGCAGGAATTTGAGCTAAGTTAACACATAAATCTTTGATTAAACCCAAACATTTGACTCTGCTTGAGTCAAAGGAATACAACTCTTTATATGGTTTAGTAATTTCTAAGCCTAAGCTTTCCATTACTACCTTGGGCATTAGATTGTGCGAAGCTCCAAAATCTAACATGGCATTCTGTAAAATTTTCTCGTGTATGTTCAAGCTAACATAGAAGGGAGGGATAGCCCCTTCTTGGTATTTTCCTTCAACTTCTGGGCCAAACAACAACTCAGGCTTGTCATCTGTCAAGTTTAACGTGTCAGTATCACTTCCTAAATTCAAAGCTTTTAAAACTTGGTTTTTGTAAACTTCTTGGGTTACTAGTTCAGCTAGGGGGATGGTAATTTTTATCTTTGCAATCTCTCCCTCAAGGTTGAAAGGAACCATTGACTTGTTCATATTTACATCTGTCTTTTCAATTAGATTCTTTTCAACAATTTTGATTTGCTGAACCTTGTTTGGACTAATAATTGGGACAATTTTATTAAGACCACTAGCTGAAGTGCTAGGGGTACTTTGTTCAACATTTGGCTGGCCACTTTTGTCTTTGTTCAAGTTTGGTTTCTTGGCCAAAATGTTGGTTTTCTCTGCTGTCTTTTTGGGCTGAGTTTCTGTGTTTTTCTTGACAATAGTATTAGTGTTCTTATCCTTTGAATTATTTATGTTCCCTTTGCTCCTAAGATCGTATTGTTTATGCACCTCCATGATTGCATTTTCAAACCCCAATCTATAGTCATCGGAATCTTCATAGGTGTTTGTATTTTGATCATAAGAGAAAAAACCTTGTTCTTCTTCAGTGAGGAAAACATCATCCCCACTGTCTGATCCAATCAAGTTTACATGAGCTTCTCCCAACCTTTCCATCTCCCTATCTTCCTCATATTGATCCACATAGTTTTGTTGGAAGGGAGGTCTAATCTGTTGGTTACCTTCCTTTTGCTTATCTTGATTGTTTTCTCTTCTATAATTTTGATTTATATTTCTGTTTTTGTTATTTTGAGGTTCTCTTGGTGGCACTCTCTCATTCAAATTGATCTTTTCAAGCATCCTCTCCATCACCCTCTCTAGGTTATCGATTTTTGTGTCAGAAGTTGAGGTTGAAGGTAGTAAGTCATCTTTATAAGTTACCTTCTTCTCTAATCTCAACCTATTTCTTTTCTCAATTATGTTTGATTCTACGCTCATAGCTCCTTTCTGCATGTATTCTAAGGTTAAGTAATCTCTCTCCCTTAACTAATAAGTCATTTCAGCATCAAGGCCTTCGGGATACCTTACCAAGGCCATGCCTTGAGGAGGTTTCATGTGAGGCGGAAGAGCATTGTAAATGCTATTGAACCTAGTGGAGTACTCATGAACACTCTCCCCTTGATTTCTCTTAAGGCTGCTATACTCTGATAGTATTTGGAGAGGGTTCTTTTTGAGTTCCCATTTGTTGATGAATGTTTGATGCAAAGCAGGGAGATCATTTATGTTGTTAGGAGGTAGGTTCTTAAACCATTTCTTTACATCTCCTCCTAAACTTTGGGCGAAGATCCTCATCTTCATGGTTTCTTCTTCTATCTCCATGTAATCGAATGCATCTTCCATCCTATCTACATGATGTTGAGCTGTTGTAGACTCTTTTCCAGTGAAATGAGGGATTTTAGATTGGTAATCATTTGGTAAGGGAAGCATAGGTTGTGGTAACACTAATGGGGCATACCATGTTTCCATGGCTGGAAAGAAAGGTGGATTTACAATGGGTGGGTTTGCGAAAGGGAAAGTGGGCTGCAATGAAGTGGTCTGGATAGTGGATGTTGGATGGAAAAATGTGGATGTACCGGGGATAGATTGTTGAGCTGATCTTGGATGAGAGACACCTAAATTGAGAAGGAAATGTAAATCAGGTGGTGTGGTTTCTCTACTACCAGGATGTTCACTTTGTTCTGGGGATGAAAGTGAAGACTCAGAGTCTATCTGAATTATATCATCAAACGACCTAGTTCTAAAAGGATTTCTTAAGTCAACTTGTGATTGGTGTAGAGCTACAAAATTTTCAGGAACTGAATTAGCTCTCAAGGGTGATATGAAAAAAGTTGAAAATTTAATCTTAGGAGACTCCCTAAGTATACTTTCAGGGTTGTCAACTATTTCTGGTGGGTTTTGGTCAGGGAAGGCTCTAGTATGAATCTTTCTTGGAGCCACTATGTTGTGTTTTTCGAACCCAGCTAAAAGAAAAATTTAACCAAATATGAAAATCTTTAAGAGGTTAACTAATCTTTTTAAAAGAACAAAACTTTAATCCTAAAGGCTTCTAACTGAGTTTGTATGATGTTACAAAGATTATGGGTCTTCCCAGTGGAGTCTTAAGGTATGTTTAGGATTGTGGAGTCACCAGGTGGAAATTTTTAACTCTTTTGGAGGTCCACCACCAAATTTATTATGAAGCCAAACTGAAATGTTTTTGGGTTTTTCTGAGCTTCTCGGTCTTATAGGTTATGAGAGTGTCCTAAATCTGACTTAACACTTAGCTAAGGTGTTAAAACATACAAAGTTCACTCTTATGGCTTGGTAACTGATTCCTTCAAGGTTTGATAAGGTTCTATGAGAATCCTAAAGGTTACTTAGTTTGTCACTGATTCAAATAAGTCTTATCATGATTACCGTTATGCTTAGTAGTGCTTGAAGAAGGTTACTTATGTTATACTAGACAGTGAGTGTTTAATTTCAAAGATTTTACTCAGGGTCCCACCGTGATCGCCATTATGTTGGTGTCCCATGTTTTGATAGTTTGGAAAATCAAAAGACAAGGCAACATCAAAACGAATCTTTATAGTTACATGATCTAGTCCTCCTGTTCTCAGAGAGGAATCTCTCAAATATTTTGCAAAGATATGTCTTGTTTGCTTGGATATTGGTTTTTAGACTAGTTATTAAGTGCAAGTGTTTGTGTGTTTGTTTGGTTGAATGACACAGCAGAACCTAAAAGGTCTAGGAAGGATAGATAGAAAGAGGAAATGTCAGCTTCATTGGGAAATGGAGTCAAAATAAGGTTATGAAAAACTTCTCAATGGATATGGGATATCAAAGGGCAAATCTAACTTGGCTGCAGGATCCTTTGGTTTTGGAATGAGTTGGACATCAATGATTTGGAAAGAGAAGTTTCATCCTCAACAAAGGGAATTTGAAAACACAACTTGAACAATAAAGAGCTATTTGATAGACAGGGCTAACCATGAATTCTACAAATCACACTTTAAGCAAATAATGACTTCAAAACAACTTTTAAAATTAAATCTAAGATTCGGGGAACACCCTATTTCCTCAAAGATTTTATTTCAAATGATTTAGAAAACATAAGAGATTCACTGATAATTATGGTCATAGAAGAGGGAACACCTAAATACATCTATGATCACAACTATAAAGAGCTTTAAGCTAACTGTTCAAGCAAGGACAAGGGGCAAGATCAGAACAGACCTCCTTGGCTCACTATAAACAAAAGGAATTCAAAGGGAGACTTTAATAACAACCTTTAAGTGGCAGCAGACAAGAAGGGAGAACCATAAATCATGCTGAAACCAACTATTTCGAGCTATTAAGGAAATAAACAAGCATGAAGACTAAAGAGAGAGATCAAAGACTCTAAAATACTTCAGCAGAAGAAAACATAAAACAGTGAAGGATGAACAAGTCTAAGGTGCTTCGAGGAGTCATTTCTTAGCCTAATACTTTCTATCCTACTATGGTAAGAAATTATGGAACAGAATGAAAACAGGAGAAAACATTAAACAATTCAGAATACTTCACCAACAACCAAGCTCATGGATCCAATGATAGATCCTTCTCAAGAACAAGCATGCAACGACATCGTCAAGGCTTCCAAGACTTCAATTTCTTCTTCAACTTCAACAGACTCTATATTTATTTCAAAGAGTTTCAGTATTACAACTAGTAATCAAACAACCAACCAACAATTTCTCATCTTCTATAGAAGTAATTATAGAAGAATGAGGAGGTGAGATCTGATAAAATATCTCCCAAGATAATTAATACAAATCAATGACTTCTCGGCCTTTGAGGAGCTTGATGGAGAAGTTTACAGGTGTTTGTCTGTATTAATGTTCTTCATTTAAGATTTAAGCTCAGTGGGAGCTTTTGTTGACTTTTGAGGCTCTGTGTTACGTTATAGTAACTCTGCAGATATTTTTACATTAAGTTCATTTGGAAAAATTAATTATTTGGTTGCATCGAGGCAAATATCTGATTTTGATCAATAACTTCAGCCTTTGTTTGAACACTTTGAGGCATAGGTGGCTTTGTGGTAGCTGAGAGGAATCAATTGGCCTCTAAGGTGGCGGTGGAGGCCTTCTGTCTGATAAACACTTATGATTCACCTTTAACTGTGTTTTAATTTGGAGGATTAGGCTTTTGATAATCATTCTTAGCCGTAATCACCCCAAATTTGTCTTAATCTTCTGTTCTGCTGCATTTCGTCTTCGACCCTGATACTCTTTTGTTTTTATTTAACTGTTTGTGTCTTGTTGATGTGCAGTGCTGCGCAGGGCTCACAAGGCATCAATGCCCATGAAGCATTGACGAGACGTAAAGTTTGAACCCTGCAAATGGTTTCTTTTATGAATCAAAGGCACAGGAATCGTCATTCCCGGCCTTCAGCCTTTCTCTAACATAATGGATAAACCATTTAAACACCTGCAAAATACAAAACTAATTATGAAATACTACGTTATTTGGGTTTTACTGCTTCAAAAGGTGTGGGGAGGAGCGTGGCCGTTGGATGGAAACATCCAACGGTTGGGATCTGTTTGCAGAGGTTAAAGAAGAGCAGAGGGAGAAAATAAGTTGAAACCGTGGATCGCACAAAGATTGACGGTCCAGATTGGTCGCGACTATATAAAGCGAATGAGTCACTTTTCTTTGAAAATGGAAGAGATACGAAGAAATATGGTTAAAACCTTTATTTCGGAGGAAAAGTATTGAAAATAGCCTTCGGGAGTTCGGGATAATCGTGGGCCATCGAATGAGATCAGCCCACGGGATTAACGGTGGAGATCGGGCATTAAAACCCTTGGTAGAGGTGGAGGGCGATAAAACCGTGAGGGAAAAATCTAGGACCATCCAATCTGGACACGTGGACGGTCTAGATCCAAATGGAGGATCGCAATCTGCGGGGTAAAAAACAAAAGTTAAAAATGCACCCGATGAAAAAGATCCGATGCGATGTAGCGTGGGCCATGGATCGGTCCAATGATCAACGACGGAGATTGTCTTATATCAGGTACCGGTGGAAACCCTTAATACTTTATGAAAACCCAAATTTTTAATAAAAAATAGGTTTATCGGGGCGGAATGTATATATATGAGATGGTTGTCGCCCGACTGCGGGGCCCGTGGTCTTTATGAAATGTAACATGCCTGGGCCGTATATATAATAAAAGTCCAATCGCAATCGTAAGGTCGGGCCCGATATTTCAATCTACCCTTTGGAGTTTTGTGATGCGATTAGCGCCTTGGGACTTAAACTCTTGGTCTCGAGTGCAGGCTATATGGAATGAAAAGCGGAGGGCGATATAAAACGTAGGGCTAATCACATCGAAGCTTTGATTTAATAAAAAAGACTTGTCTGCTCGGTCTTTGCGATGCGATAAGCACCGAAAAGGACTTAGAGCTTGGTCTTAGCACCATGGGCATACAGTGGGGGAGTGGTTTAAGACTTAGCCCAAGGGGGCTTTAGTCTGCAATAATAAAAAGTATTTTTCAAGAAATTTTTCAAGTTTTTCAATGGATTTGAGGGTTTCAGCAGAGTTTAAAAAGGAGTTTTAAACTCTGTAAAGAGGATTCTATGAAGGGGAAATGGGAAACAAATGGAAAATAGAAGAATTCCATGGGAATGAAAGGGGTAAAAATGAAGGTTATTTTAAGTGAAAAAAGGGAAAAGGGTGTTTTGCAGCAGTCTTTCCTCTATGGAATCAGCAGTGAAGATTTTAGACAAAGGGCATGAGGCCTTCAAGAGTCTTTAAGAGATAACATTTTTTAGCAATAAGACTTGTTTCTTGAAGGCTCCAAAAAGGATTTAGCCAGCATTTGATATGACAAATTTTATAGCTGACTAACAGTCCCAATTGGATTGCAGTCCTGAAGGTCTTGATCTAGAATTCTATCGATAAGAGGATGTTTTTCCCATATACCATCTCATATGGTGTATGTCCTTTCCTCCAAGTGGTTTGATATACCCACAAGGCCTCTCGTAATTTTTTAGCCCAATCCTTTCTATGCATGTTCATTGTCTTCGTAAGGATGGATTCAATTATCTTATTTGTGGATTCCACTTGACCATTTTCTTGCGGGTGATACAATGTAGATTTCCTATCCTGAATTTTGTACTGCTCCATCACACCCTGTACCAGATTAGAAATAAACTGCGAACCATTGTTAGAAACAATCTCTCTAGGCACACCAAATCTAGTAAAGATTCTAGTAAAAGGAAAATCAACAACAACTTTTTCAGTAGTAAAAGAAACAGCTTTAGCTTCTACCCATTTTGTAACGAAACATGTACAAACCAAAATATGTTTTTTATTTAATGATGTCAGATTTATAGGTCCTATGAAATCAATAGCCCATTTTTCAAAAGGCTCAATCATAAACTTAGGACATAAAGGAATTTCATTGGTTTGATTAGGTTGGCCCACTCGCTGACAGCTATCACATCGCTTGACATATTGTTTTGAATCCTTAAACGAGGGCCAAAAATAGCCAACTTGTAAAAATTTGTATGCAGTTCACTTATTAGCAAAGTGACCTTCGCAAGGTTCATCATGAGAAGATTTTAAAATATTCAACACTTCCTCCTCTTTTACACACCTATGGATAATAAGACTTGGTCCAGTGTAAAATAGGTCTCCTTGAATCCAGGAGTATGCAGCGCTTTTCAATATAATATTCCACTTCTCACGTGCGGATAAGTGAGATGGTGTCTTTCTGGTGACTAAATAGTTAGCTATGTCAACGGACCATGGAGATTCCGTTGACACAACAAAAATATGTTCGTCAAGAAAATCATCATCAACAAGAATCACCAGGATTATTTAATCTTTAAAGATAATATGCTACTACATTAGATTTTCCTGGCCTATCAACAACAATAATATTAAATTCCTGTAATAATAATAACCACCTTGTCACTCTACCACTAGTTAATGGTTTATTCATCAAACATTTTATTGCGGAATTATCAATATGCACAAAGACTTCATACCCTGTAATGTAGTGTCTGAATTTATTAATAGCAAAAATCACGTCTAAAAACTCTTTCTCAGTAACTGTGTAGTTTAATTCAGTGGGTGACAAGTTTTTACTAATGAAGTAGATAGCATAGGACTGTTTGTATTCTTCTTGTCCTAAAGTTGCGCCAATAGCAGTATCTGAGGCATCGGAAAAAATGTGAAATGGTGTAGAAATTATATAACTAATATGTTATACATCTGAGATTCTCCTAATCATACACTATTTGACTTCATGCACAATACATAATCTCTTCTACTATTGATCATTACTTGCGGAAATAAAATCAATTGCATGTGTTGGGGTTCTCATGTTTTGGCAAGGTTGGAAATACCAAAAGATGAGACAACATAAAAACCACTTTCAGACCTCAGGATCTATCCCTCCTGGGTCTAGAGAGGGATCTCTCTATAATGGTCAAAGTATATATGTCGTTGAGGCTCAAATATAATATGTTAGGCTAGTTATAAGGCTCGGGGTTTGTTTGTTTGATTGTTTGTTTGGTTGTTGGTTATCAGGAAACAAGGGTTCAGTGTAAGTCAAGGATGAGCAAAAAAGAATAAGGCAGAGGTGAAGTATTCCAGGAAGCATTCAAGACCATTGGGAAATGGAGTTAGGAAAGGATTTGCTTGCTAGTTAATAGGCAGGCTTTCAATTGGGCTAGTCATCTAAAACATTGGATCTTAAAAATGATAGTGTAATGCGGAATGGTAGGAGGGGGAAAACCACAGAATCAGGGCACAAAGTTAGAGACCAGCTGGTTGCACAATGATCCTAGTGGACAGGGCTAACTCTAATCCCCAGTGTTCCCAAATCTTCTAGCTAAATCCATAACAAGAAATATCTAAGAACAGATTCATTTAACTCATACATCAGAGAGCAGGCAATAACATCCACTACACTAGTTAAATTATCTGAAATCAATTCTTAGATAACACATTTAGAAGAAAAAAATTAATGGCAAGGAGAGCAGAAACATAGGGTACGTAACAAGGGTAAATCCTGTGCTAATATTCTAATGCAAGCCAGTAGAAACGAAATGAAATGAATTAAACACAGAGACAGGAAAACATCACCGCTGCTTTAGATCAGGATCCAAAGAAATATGCTTGTCATATTAAACAGCAATACCAGTCAGGTACAACATTGCCAATAGCTGAATACTCAGTCTGAAAACATCATTCCTCAGCCTATCTTACAACTTTACCCAGAGACTGTGTCTCAAGAGAAACTACTTGCAATTCTCTGATAACTGATCAACAACCTCTACAATAATTTCTTCTTGAGTTTTATAGCAGAAGATGAGCCGAGGGGGTAGGTGAAGCACTAAATGAAACATTAAACACAGAAAAGAAGGAGAGGGCTGAAACCCATTCTGTTTTAAATCTCTGCATTTATCTTTGTTACCTCTTGGAACGAAAGAGTGATCCTCTTCAGCTTCCATTTACTCTGGTATGGTCCTGATGTACTCTGGCTGCAGTAGTACTTTGTGGTACTGTGGGCGAATAAACAAAACAGATTTAGGTCTGCCATACTTATGAAATAAATGCTCTGATAGTCTGGGACTATGTTCTGGGCGAAAATCTCCTTTGGAGCACGGCATATAATAAAAACAGTATGGGCAACTCGTCCTTTCTGGGAGAAAAAACATTATGCTGATGTATCTACCCTGTACTTCGATGAACAAAGGCTTTCGTGCCTTCCCAAGTCTTTTCTGCTCTATCGGGCTCTGAAACCTGTCTTACTGAGCTTAATAATTGTGAATCATGGTGGCGTTTAAATGCCTGCATCTTGCAGAACACGCAACTGGACTGAGAAGATCAATAAATATGAAAGGATGGATGGAGAGGAGACTCATGAAGACGTGGTGCAGCGGTGGTGGCGGAATGGTGCTTTGGCTAAAACAGTGGTGGAAATGAAAAACTGTGGCGTAAAATTATGAATAATAGGGTTTGATGGAACATAGAGCGTGGACCATTAGATCGTAGTCTGGGGACCAGGATCAACGGCGGAAATTACTTCGGGGCGATATATGAAATAAGGCGAACAAATATTGAAACATAAGGTCTTTAATGAAAAACCCAAAACTTTGGTTTACGGTGAAAAACAAAGGAATAAAATGAAATGTATATGGAATGTGAGACCTTAATGAAAATATGGAACTTTGGTTTAAATCGAAAATGCACAGAAAATGGAGGAAAATGTTACGAAATGCATGGAAATGGACGTACAAGGTGGGACCCAGCCGGAGGCAGGGGGCGATTCGATTTGAACCGTTAGATCTTAAGCTCAACGGACAACGGAGATTACTTCGGGGCATCGCAATCGGGAAGAGGGAAGGGGAAAACAATTCTTAAGTTCCGATTGTGATTAAGAAAGGCAAGCGATAGCCGTTGGATCAACAAAGGAATCAACGATGGGGATCTACACAGAGGGCAAAGGGGAAGGGCGATGGGCGTGAAGCAAGAAGATCTGGGATGTCGATTTCAAAATGGATGAGCAGCTGCGATTGAGTCAGGTAATCGCTATCGGGGGGGAACAGGGGTGCCACATAGCAAAACTTCCGATTGCGATTAGGCGGGGAGTGCGATGACCGTCGTATCGGCGGGGAGATGGACAGCTAAGATCTATTCGGAGCAATCACAATCGGAGGAAAAAAGGTGTGTCACATTACGAATGTTCCGATTGCGATTAAGAAAGGGAAGCGATGACTGTTGGATCGACCCGGGGATCGACGGTGGAGATGTGCATCGGGGGAAGGTATGATCGGGCGATCAGGGGACGGGACTTGCGATTGATCGGAGGGGACAGTGATCGGTGGGGAGTTGCGATTGCGATCGGTCGGAAGGAGTTGCGATCAATCGCATCGCAAGTATTTGCAATGGACCGATCGAGGGATATCACATAAGTGCTATGATTACAGAATTCACGATATTGCGTGGGCCGTCCGATTTATGTGGCAGATCAACGGTTAAAAACACATCGGAGAACTTATACAATAAACCAATCGCATCGAACCCTCCGAAAATCTTCCGATTGTGATTAGCGCTCAGGACTTAAGCGCTTCGTCCTGGCACTTGGGCACACGAGGAAGTGGTTTAAGGGACTAGTGGGAAGGGAGCTTAGGCCTATTATAAGGTTGGAAAGTGGGTTTTTAACCCATTTTAGTGCATTTTTAAACCAAAGGAGGGTAACGATAGGGGGATAGAGGGGAAAATTGGGAAAACAAAAGGCAAGGGTGGGATTTCATGGGGATTTTGGGAAGATTTAGGAGTGTGAGGGGGGATTTAGGGGGAATAAAGGGGACTTTGGGAAAAGGGAAAAAAAGGATAAAATGGGGAGATTCTGCAGAGATACAAGGGGCGAAATAAGGCCTTTTTGAGAAAATTTTTATCATTCATCAGGCTCATTTGATATCACAATCAGCAGAGGGAAACAGTCAGATGCAGGGGATTAAAAAAGGCTTCAAGGATGATGTGTTTTCAAGGGAAATGCATTCCTTGAAGGCTTATAAGACATTCTGGCCCCTTGCTTGCTTGTCAAGGAATTCATAAGGGGCTAACAGTGGCTCCACATGGGGATGGCTTCTTCTTGAAGGAGTCAAGAATTCAGAAATTGATCTTTGGTGTAGGCCAGATGCCTGCTGCTTAAACCACCTTTCTTCCTTGATTTTCAGCTGCCACAAATATGTTAGATCAGCAAAACGTTCCCAGCAATCTACCTACCCATCCTACAATCCTAGCATTTTTTCTTCTAGGGTGCATTTGAACTAGTAGACCCTTTACATTATTTATTTTTATAACAGAAAATAAACCTATTCTAAATCTACCCTTATTGCTCCATGAGACCAGATTAGACTGTTGGTCTCACATGTTTCTCTACCTAATCTAATATCTGCTGGGATTAAACTGTCTAGCAGATTTCTTCTCTACATTCTAAGACAGAAATTGAAAACAGTCAAGCCAGGATTAAACTATCTAGCTTGCTGGACTTTGCGAAAATTAAAACCACTAACTACATGCTCACAGGCTGAGCTTTATTGAGCTTTCCTACCTACCCTATTCTAACTGGAAATCTCTGATGTTCTAGGTGATACAATAATGCCAATGCAGCCAATCAAGCAATAGCAAAAAAGGATATGAGCATTGGCTGCCTGTCAGAGATAACCATAGGGTGCTCTGCATGTGGTTCTTCAAAACCGAGGTCACCATCAGTAGTGACCATTCCTGATGAATCTGGCCTGGGTGAAGGATCAATGCTGGATAAATTGAGCTAATCAGGGCCTCCATGTACTCTGCCACAGGATCAAAAAACACAAGGCGTACATTTATGACTGGTAGGTTTTCTACGTCCTGGGCAGCTTCGATTATTGCATCTTCCACTGCATCCTCAAAGTGGCTCTTGAAAGCCCATTCATATTTTTCTTGCACATCAAAAAGTAGTGGAATTTCTTCTTTTTTAGGAGGAGGGAGACTTTCCAAAAAGGCTCTCGGGTCTCTGAACTGGTATGATTTCTCTTGTGAGTTCAAAAGTTCAATCTCAGCTTCATACCTTTCAACTACCAGCTCCAAGAAGGTTTTCCTGAGCACGGGTTCGCCTTTTGAGCTGAGAGGAAGAACCCCAGGAAGGTCCTCCACCTTATATTCTTCTAGGTCACTAGAAATTGTATCACGACACACTGCCACGAAATCTGGAAACATTTCTGCAAACCGTTCAGGGTCTTCCATTAGTGACATGACTTGGTCTTTGGCCTGGATGATGTTGTACTACGACATGGTCTCCCAGTGGAGTCTTGTGAACACACAGATAATCAGCGGCCTTCTGATCACCAGTGGAGTCCTTTAATCATTCAGGAATTGTGGAGTCGCTAGGTGGATGACTTACAATTTTATTGTCCACCATAGTGATTTACCAAATCAAGCTGATTGGTCTCTGTCCCCAGTGGAGTTGCCATTATGTTGCATTACAGGGTCTGCAGTAGGTTGTGGGCTATTTGGCTCTTCGTGTGATGTATGGGCTTGTGAGGGATGTCCAGTTAACCGATTACCTTCTGTTTTTTCCTCACTCTAGATTTCTGTTTCAGTGCACTGTCTAGGGTTTCTTTCTTCATTTTCTTCTAAATCCAAGGTGGCCATTATGTTAAAATCTATGATCTAAACTCCTTTGTTTGTATCTATGCTTTCTGGTGCTGGCTCTCCCAAGGATTCATCGTTGCAGAAGATGAAAGAGTCCATATCTGTGTGCTCAGAGTATAAAGGAGAATTCTTAGGTTTTTCAGGACTACTAACCAGAAATTTCATTTGTGCTTCCCTGTACAGTCTTCTAAGTTGGCCAAAGATTGGGATTGTGGCATAAGCCCCATCCATCTGCATTGTGCCTTGTAGCTTGGCTCCCCACGATCTTGATAATAACATGCCATACTTGGGTGGCACATCTTCCACCACAACATCCATGACCATACATTTTGCTGGTATCTGGGCCAGACTCACACATAGGTCTTTAATCAGGCCAAGGCATTTCACCCTGCTAGATTCGAATGAATATAGGTCTTTGTAAGGTCGGGTTATCTCTAGGCCTAGCCTTTCCATGAATACCTTAGGCATTAGGTTGTGTGATGCCCCAGAATCATGCATTGCATTGTGGAGAATCTAATCATGGACATTAAGACTGATATGAAAAGGGGGCACTACCCCTTCCTGAAACTTTCCTTCTATCTTTGGACATAACAGAAGGGCAGGTTGATCATCACTCAGATTTACAGTGTCACTGTTCTCACCTAAATTTAATGCTTTCAAAATTTGGCCTCTATATACATCCTGAGTGGCCAGCTCAGAGAGTGGGAAAGAGATTTTAATTTTTTCAATCTCACTCTCCAAATTGAAAGTAGAAAAACTCTTTGAAATGCTTGACTCTATTTTGTTAATCACCACCTTGGTGGTAGAATCAATGTGTTGATTCTCATTATGTACGGTGTTTGTGATAGTTTTATCAGGAGCACTAGCTGTAGTGCTAGCGCTGCGAGCTGGTTTGACTTCTATGTCAGTGTTTTGGTTGTCTTTTTCTTTGTTCTTTCCAGAACTCTCAGCTACTGATTTGTTACTTTCAGCAGTTTCTTTGGAAGTTTTCTCAGGTCTTTTCTTGATGGTGACCTCAGAAGCTTTTGGTTTGACAATTTCTTGGCTCTTTTTACTTCTAAGTTCATATTTTTCTCTGACCTGCATCATGGCATTTTCAAATCCCAACCTATAATCCTCAGTTTCTAACCATTCCTCATCCCAACCAGAGGGTGAGGGCTGATCTTCTTCCATGTAATAGTTATGGATCGAGTCCTCTGTTTCAAACATGTTTATTGTGTTACCCTCAGACTCCTCTATGATTCCCTCATCTTCATCAAGAAAATTCTCTTGGAATGGGGGAATAACTTGCTGATCTGATTCTCTTTGTCTGTTGGGAGTGGCATTGTTTCTTCTAAAGTTTTGGTTCTGGTTTTGATTCCTATTTTGGTTACTAACTGTGACAACCATTTTTCTCACCATTTGTTGTAGCTCTTCCACATTTTTAGATAGACGGTCATAATTGGGGTCAGATGTGGAAGCTACATTGTCATCTCTGTATGTTACCCTCCTCTCAGCTCTCAGTCTTGCCCTTTTCTCAATCAAGTTGGCTTCTATATTCACTGCTCCTTTCTGCATGTCTTCTAATGTGTTGTACTCTTTATTCCTAAGCTGATAGGCCATGTCAGCATCAAAATCTTCGGGGTATTTCGCTAGAGCCATACCTTGGGGAGGTTTCATATGTGGAGGGAGAGCATTGTAAATGCTGTTAAATCTCGTCGTGTAATCATGGACACTCTCTCCTACGTTTCTTTTAAGGCTCGTATATTATTCTAGGAGTTGGCGAGGGTTGGCCTTAACTTCCCATTTGTTTATGAAGGTCTGATATAGAGCTAGGAGGTCATTTATGCTACTCGGAGGTAGGCCCTTAAACCATTTCTTCACCTCACCTCTAAGATGTGAGCAAAGATTCTCATTTTCACTGTATCATCATCTATCTCCATGTAGTCAAAAGAATCTTCCATCTTATCTACATGTTGTTGAGCTGTGATGGACTCTTTGGCAGTGAAATGTGGGATCTTTGATTGATAATCATTTGGTAAGGGCACTATAGGCTGGGGTAACACCAAAGGTGCATACCAGGCTTCCATGGTGATATTCTAATGAAGTAAACGGTTAACTGGAGCAGCTGGTATATGGATGATAGGGATACTAGGATCAGCAGAGGTTTGTTGAGTAGATCTAGGATGACTGAGCCCCAAGTTTTGAATGAAGTGAATATCAGGTGGTGTAGATGGAGGGGTATGTCTATTCCCAGGGTGTTTACCACTTTGAGGTGGTGAACCAGGGAGCTCAAGGTCGGGCTGGTCTAGGACAATGAATGACCTAGCTCTTGGTAAACTGTTTTGAGTGGCTAGGTCGAGGAATGGGTGTGCTAGAGCTGTAAAGTCTTCTGGTGCAGAGTTAACTCTATGAATGTGGCTGGAAATAGTTAGTCTTTCAGGTGCAGGAGATCTCTTGAGGATGCTCTCAGGGTTATCAAATATTTCAGGTGGGTTTGGGTTGGGATAAGCTCTTGTGTGAATGTTTCTGAAAGCCAGAATGTTGTTTTCTGACCAAGCAGCTTAACCCTACTTATTACTTCTATTGTGGTTGATGTTGTAACGGAGGCTGGTCTCCCAGTGGAGTCTGATGTGAAACCAAGATAATCAGCAGGCCTACTGATCACCAGTGGAGTCTTTGATCTTTTAGGAACTATGGAGTCGCCAGGTGGAGGGTTTAGGATGTTTCTAGGGGGTACACTGTCCACCACAGTGCCTGTGAAATATCCCTCTTCAAGGATTTCTTCAAAACACAACAAACTCTAACCAGAGATTGACTGGGAGGGCATTTACCAGATATGTCACCTCTAAAGAGTGTGAGATCTGGAGGCTACCTGGCCCTTTCCAGACTCTGTCAAAGAGTATGGGAGAACAAAAAAAATGGTATAGAGGTTGAACTATGAATAGGAATTTTTAACTACCAACCTAACCAGAGATTTTAGGTTTTCTGAGGCTTATGATATAGTAAGGTGAGGAAAGCTCAGAAAGTTCCCCAGCGGAGTCGCCATTATGTTGGGGTTCTCATGTTTTGGCAAGGTTGGAAATACCAAAAGACAAGACAACATCAAAACCACTTTCAGACCTCAGGATCTAGCCCTCCTGGGTCTAGAGAGGGATCTCTCTATAATGGTCAAAGTATATATGTCTTTGAGGCTCAAATATAATATGTTAGGCTAGTTATAAGGCTCGGGGTTTGTTTTTTTGATTTTTTGTTTGGTTGCTGGTTATCAAGAAAGAAGGGTTCAGTGTAAGTCAAGGATGAGCAAAAAAGAATAAGGCAGAGGTGAATTATTCCAGGAAGCATTCAATACCATTGGGCAATGGAGTCAGGAAAGGATTTTCTTGCTAGTTAATAGGCAGGATTTCAATTGGGCTAGTCATCTAAAACATTGGATCTTAAAAATGATAGTGTAATGCGGAATGGTAGGAGGGGGAAAACCACAGATTCAGGGCACAAAGTTAGAGAACAGCTGGTTGCACAAGGATCCTAGTGGACAGGGCTAACTCTAATCCCCAGTGTTCCCAAATCTTCTAGCTAAATCCATAACAAGAAATATCTAAGAACAGATTCATTTAACTCATACATCAGAGAGCAAGCAATGGCATCAACTACACTGGTTAAATTATCTGAAATCAATTCTTAGATAACACATTTAGAAGAAAAACATTAATGGCAAGGAGAGCAGAAACATAGGGTACCTAACAAGGGTAAATCCTATGCCAATCTTCTGATGCAAGCCATTAGAAACGAAATGAAATGAATTAAACACAGAGACAGGAAAACATCACCACTGCTTTAGATCAGGATCCAAAGAAATGTGCTTGTCATATTAAATAGCAATACCAGTTAGGTACAACATTGCCAATAGTTGAATACTCAGTTTGAAAACATCATTCCTCGGCCTATCTTACAACTTTACATAGAGACCATGTCTCAAGAGAAACTACTTGCAATTCTCTGATAACTGATCAACAACCTCTACAATAATTTCTTCTTGAGTTTTATAGCAGAAGATGAGCTGAGGGGGTAGGTGAAGCACTAAATGAAACATTAAACACAAAAAAGAAGGAGAGGGTCGAAACCCATTCTGTTTTAAATCTCTGCATTTATCTTTGGTACCTCTTGGAATGAAAGAGTGATCCTCTTCAGCTTCCATTTACTCTAGTATGGTCCTGATGTACTTTGGCTGTAGTAGTACTTTGTGGTACTGTGGGCGAATAAACAAAACAAATTTAGGTCCGCCATACTTATGAAATAAATGCTCTGATTGTCTGGGACTGTGTTCTGGGTGGAAATCTCCTCTGGAGCACAGCATATAATAAAAAAAGTATGGGCAACCCTTCCTTTCTGGGAGAAAAAACATTCTGCTGATGTATCTGCCCTATACTTCGACAAACATAGGCTTCCGTGCCTTCCCAAGTCTTTTCTGCTCTACCGGGCTCTGAAACCTGTCTTACTGATCTTAATAACTACGAATCATGGTGGCGTTTAAACGCCTGCATCCTGCAGAACACGCAACTGGACTGAGAAGATCAATTCATATGAGAGGATGGATGGAGCGAAGACTCATGAAGACGTGGTGCAACGGTGGTGGCGAAATGGTGCTTTGGCTAAAACAGTGGTGGAAATGAAAAACTGTGGCGTAAACTTATGAATAATAGGGTTTTATGGAACATAGAGCGTGGATCGTTAGATCGTATTCCATGGACCAGGATCAATGGCGGAGATTACTTCGGGGTGATATATGAAATAAGGCGAACAAATATTGAAACATAAGGTCTTTAATGAAAAACCTAAAACTTTGGTTTACGGCGAAAAGCAAAGGAATAGAACAAAATGTATATGGAATGTGAGACCTTAATGCAAATATGGAACTTTGGTTTAAATCGAAAATGCAAAGAAAATGGAGGAAAATGTTACGAAATGCATGGAAATGGACGTACGAGGTGGGACCCAGCCGGAGGCAGGGGGCGATTCAATTTGAACCGTTAGATCTTAAGCTCAACGGACGGTGGAGATTACTTCGGGGCATCGCAATCGGGAAGAGGCAGGGGGAAAACAATGCTTAATTTCTGATTGCGATTAAAAAAGGCAAGCTATAGCCGTTGGATCAACAAAGGAATCAAAGGTGCGGATCTACACGGAGGGCAAAGGGGAAGGGCGATGGGCGCAAAGCGAGAAGATCTGGGTCGTCGATTTCAAAATGGATGAGCAGCTGTGATTGAGTCGGGTAATTGCAATCGAGGGGAACAAGGGTGCCACATAGCAAACCTTCCAATTGCGATTAGGCGGGGAGTACGATGACCGTCGGATCGGCGGGGAGATGGACGGCTAAGAACTATTCGGAGCAATCAAAATCGGAGGAAACAAGGTGTGTCACATTACAAATGTTTCGATTGCGATTAAGAAAGGGAAGCGATGACCGTTGGATCGACCCGGGGATCGACGGTGGAGATGCGGATCGGGGGAAGGTATGATCGGGCGATCGAGGGATGGGACTTGCGATTGATTGGAGGGGACAACGATCGGCGGGGAGTTGCAATTGCGATCGGTTGGAAGGAGTTGCGATCAATCGCATCGCAAGTATTTGTGACGGACCGATCGGGGGATATCACATAAGTGCTACGATTATAGAGTTCGCGATATTGCGCGGGCCGTCTGATGTATGTGGCAGATCAATGGTTAAAAACACATCGGAGGACTTATACAATAAACCAATCGCATCGGAACTTTGGAGTTTTACAAAGGAGTTCGGCCCTCCGACAATCTTCCGATTGCGATTAGCGATCAGGACTTAAGCGCTTGGTCCTGGCGCTCGGGCACATGGGGGAGTGGTTCAAGGGACTAGTGGGAAGGGAGCTTAGGCCTATTATAAGGTCGGAAGGTGGGCTTTTAACCCATTTTAGTGCATTTTTAAACCAAAGGAGGGTAACGATAGGGGGATAGAAGGGAAAATTGGGAAAACAAAAGGCAAGAGTGGGATTTCATGGGGATTTTGGGAAGATTTAGGAGTGTGAGGGGGGATTTAGGGGGAATAAAGGGGACTTTGGGAAAAGGGAAAACAAAGATAAAATGGGGAGATTTTGTAGAGATACAAGGGGCGAAATAAGGCCTTTTTGAGAAAAAAATTATCATTCATCAGGCTCATTTGATACCACAATCAGCAGAGGGAAACAGTCAGATGCGGGGGATTAAAAAAGGCTTCAAGGATGATGTGTTTTCAAGGGAAATGCATTCCTTGAAGGCTTATAAGACATTCTGGCCCCTTGCTTGCTTGTCAAGGAATTCATAAGGAGCTAACAGTGGCTCCACATGGGGATGGCTTCTTCTTGAAGGAGTCAAGAATTCAGAAATTGATCTTTGGTGCAGGCCGGATGCCTGCTACTTAAACCACCTTTCTTCCTTGATTTTCAGCTGCCACAAATACGTTAGATCAGAAAAACGTTCCCGGAAATCTACCTACCCATCCTACAATCCTAGCATTTTTTCTTCTAGGGTCCATTTGAACTAGCAGACCCTTTACATTATTTATTTTTATAACAGAAAATAAACCTATTCTAAATCTACCCTTATTGCTCCATGAGACCAGATTAGACTGTTGGTCTCATATGTTTCTCTACCTAATCTAATATCTGCTGGGATTAAACTGTCTAGCAGATTTCTTCTCTACATTCTAAGATAGAAGTTGAAAACAGTCAAGCCAGGATTAAACTATCTAGCTTGCTGGACTTTGCGAAAATTAAAACCACTAAATACATGCTCACAGGCTGAGCTTTATTGAGCTTTCCTACCTACCCTATTCTAACTGGAAATATCTAATGTTCTAGGTGATACAATAATGCCAATGTAGCCAATCAAGCAGTAGCAAAAAAGGATATGAGCATTAGCTGCCTGTCAGAGATAACCACAGGGTGCTCTGCATGTGGTTCTTCAAAACTGAGGTCACCATCAGTAGTGACCATTCCTGATGAATCTGGCCCGGGTGAAGGATCAATGCTGGAGAAATTGAGCTAATCGGGGCCTCCATGTACTCTGCCACAGGATCAACGAACACAAGGCGTACATTTTCTTCTTTTAGGCCTGCCATGACTGGTAGGTTGTCTACGTCCTGGGCAGCTTCGATTATTGCGTCTTCTACTAAATCCTCAAAGTGGCTCTTGAAAGCCCATTCATCTTCTTCTTGCACATCAAAAAGCAGTGGAATTTCTTCTTTTTTAGGAGGAGGGAGACTTTCCAAAAAGGCTCTCGGGTCTCTGAACTGGTATGATTTCTCTTGTGAGTTCAAAAGTTCAATCTCAGCTTCATACCTTTCAACCACTAGCTCCAAGAAGATTTTCCTGAGCGCGGGTCCGCCTTTTGAGCTGATAGGAAGAACCCTAGGAAGGTCCTCCACCTTATATTCTGCCAAGTCACTAGAAATTGTATCATGACACACTGCCATGAAATCTGGAAACATTTCTGCAAACCGTTCAGGGTCTTCCATTAGTGACGTGACTTGGTCTTTGGCCTGGATGATGTTGTATTGCGACATGGTCTCCCAGTGGAGTCTTGTGAACACACAGATAATCAGCAGCCTACTGATCACCAGTGGAGTCCTTTAATCATTCAGGAATTGTGGAGTCGCTAGGTGGATGATTTACAATTCTACTGTCCACCACAGTGATTTACCAAATCAAGCTGATTGGTCTTTTTCCCCAGTGGAGTTGCCATTATGTTGCATTACAGGGTCTGCACTAGGCTGTGGGCTGTTTGGCTCTTCGTGTGATGTATGGGCTTGTGAGGGATGTCCAGTTAACCGATTACCTTCTGTTTTTTCCTCACTCTAGATTTCCGTTTCTGTGCACTGTCTAGGGTTTCTTTCTTCGTTTTCTTCTAAATCTAGGGTGGCCATTATGTTAAAATCTATGATCTCAACTCCTTTTTTTGTATCTATGCTTTCTGGTGCTAGCTCTCCCAAGGATTCATCGTTGCAGAAGATGAAAGAGTCCAGATCTGTGTGCTCAGAGTATAAAGGAGAATTCTCATGTTTTTTAGGACTACTAACCAGAAATTTCATTTGTGCTTCCCTGTACAGTCTTCTAAGTTGGCCAAAGATTGGGATTGTGGCATAAACCCCATCCATCTGCATTGTGCCTTGCAGCTTGGCTCCCCATGATCTTGATAATAACATGCCATACTTGGGTGGCACATCTGCCACCACAACATCCATGACCATACATTTTGCTGGTATCTGGGCCAGACTCACACATAGGTCTTTAATCAAGCCAAGGCATTTCACCCTGCTAGAGTTGAATGAATATAGGTCTTTGTAAGGTCGGGTTATCTCCAGGCCTAGCCTTTCCATGACTACCTTAGGCATTAGGTTTTATGATGCCCCATAATCATGCATTGCATTGTGGAGAA
This sequence comes from Pinus albicaulis, assembly GCA_034641835.2. Taxonomy (NCBI): domain Eukaryota; kingdom Viridiplantae; phylum Streptophyta; class Pinopsida; order Pinales; family Pinaceae; genus Pinus; species Pinus albicaulis. The sequence goes on from CM076582.1 coordinate 363,648,648, forward strand.
TCTTATCATGGACATTAAGACTAATATAAAAAGGGGGCACTACCCCTTCCTGAAACTTTCCTTCTATCTTTGGACCAAACAGAAGGGCAGGTTGATCATCACTCAGATTTACAGTGTCACTGTTCTCACCTAAATTTAATGCTTTCAAAATTTGGCCTCTATATACATCCTGAGTGGCCAGCTCAGAGAGTGGGATAGAAATTTTAATTTTTGTAATCTCACTCTCCAAATTGAAAGTAGACGGACTCTTTGAAATGCTTGATTCTATGTTGTTAATCACCACCTTGGTGGTAGAATCAGTGTGCTAATTCTCGTTATGTATGGTGTTAGTGATAGTTTTATCAGGAGAACTAGCTGCAGTGCTAGCGTTGCTGGCTGGTTTGCCTTGTGTGTCAGTGTTTTGGTTGTCTTTTTCTTTCTTCTTTCCAGAACTCTCAGCTGCTGATTTGTTACTTTCAGCAGTTGCTTTAGAATTTTTCTCAGGTATTTTCTTGATGGTGACCTTAGAAACTTTTGGTTTGACAATTTCTTGGCTCTTTTACTTCTAAGTTCATATTGTTCTCTGACCTGCATCATGGCATTTTCAAATCCCAACCTGTAATCCTCAGTTTCTAACCATTCCTCATCCCAACCAGAGGGTGAGGGCTGATATTCTTCTGTGTAACAGTTATGGATCGAGTCCTATGTTTCAAACATGTTTATTGTGTTACCCTCAGACTCCTTTATGATTCCCTCATCTTCATCAAGAAAATTCTCTTGGAATGGGGGAATAACTTGCTGATCTAATTCTCTTTGTCTGTTGGGAGTGGCATTGTTTCTTCTAAATTTTTGGTTCTGGTTTTGATTCCTATTCTGGTTTCTAACTGTGACAACCATTTTTATCACCATTTATTGTAGCTCTTGCATATTTTTAGATAGACGGTCATAATTGGGGTCAGATGTGGAAGCTACATTGTCATCTCTGTTTGTTACCCTCCTCTCAGCTCTTAGTCTTGCCCTTTTCAGTTGATTAATGAGTTAATAATTAGTGAATTAATTAATAATTAATTCGCACCACTCTCACTAGTGTATTAATCAATTAGACTAGATACAACTAGCTCAACTATGTTTAACTAGGTTAAACTGAACATAACTCCACCAACTACCTCAATAACTCCACCAAACTCTGTCACATGAGTTTTAACTGAAGTCTCCATACAATAGCTCCACTTAACCCTCAGGAATAGCGTAATTCCTTCTGTCAGCTCCTGTGCCACATCTGTGCACTTAACTAAAGTGCTCCAAGAGAATAAGATAATGTTTATAGTCTAAATATTATTAAGAGCTAATAATATTCGACATATCTATTTTTAGACTGGAAATCTAAAAATATATTCTGTCCAATATGTCTAAAAATATAATTCCATCTATTTTTTCCAACTTGACCAACCATCCACAAATAGCATCTCGCAACTCATAGAATATGATCGACATGTCTAAAAATATACATAGTCTAAAAATAGACTTGCGCCAAAAATAGCCTGCGGGCCCACTTAGTGAAGGCGACTCTTTTCACTAAGCTCATCATGTTGTTGCAATCTCAACAAATGGCAA